>JABUQX010093873.1:0-10000 GCA_015478945.1 Trachelipus rathkii | reverse complement strand
ATATATATAAATATATATCTATATAAGTATAGATATATATTATATTATATATATACTGTTATATATTATTACTATATATATATATAGTATACTATTATATATATATATATATATATTATATATATATATATATATTAATATATATATATATATATATAATATATATATATGTATATATCATATATATATATATATAAATATATATATATATATAAGTAATATAATATATATATATATATAGTATTACTATATATATATAATTATATATAATATATATATAATATATATATATACAATATATATATAGATAATATATATTACTAATATAATATTTATATATATATATATATAGTATATATATATTACTTATATATATATATATATATATACTATATATAATTATATATATATATATATTATATTGTATATTTATATTATATTATAGAATATATATACTATATATATATTATATATATATATATAATATATATAATATATAATTATATATATATATAATATATATATATATATATATATTAGCTATATATTAAATTATATATATATGTATATTATATAATATATATATAACTAGTTTACGTATATATATATATATATATTATATCTATATAACTATAGGATATATATATTAATATATTCGCAACACACACATACACAACACACACACATATATCTATATATTATAATATACTATACTCATATAGTAGTATATATATAGTATATATATATATTATAATATGATAGTATATATATATATAGTATATTTATATATGTATATATATATATATATATGCTATATATATATATACTATATATGTATATATACAATATATATATATATATATATATATATGTATATATATTATATATACTATATATATATATATATATATATAATATTGTACGAAGCTATCTAGTAATATATATATATTATATATATTATATATACTATTACTATATACATATATATATATATTATATATTATATATATATATACTACTATTACTACTAATATAATACTACTATATATTATATATATATATATATTTTATAAATATTGTGTGTATGTGTGTGTGTGTTTGCATAGTGTATATATAATATATTATATATACTATATATATATTTATATATTATTATATATATACTATATATATATATTATATATATTATATAGTACTTATATTATATATATATATATATACTATATATACTATATACTAATAAAAGAGAGAGAGAGAGAGAGAGAGAGAGAGAGAGAGAGAGAGAGAGAGAGAGAGAGAGAGAGAGAGAGAGTGATTCAAAACCTCTGCGACAAACCATTAGGGCTGATAGAGCAAACGATAAGGAATATTTATTGTTTAATAACCTATAATGTATGACGCTTCGTTTCAAAGTTATGGATGATTGAAGGAACGCTAGTTTATGTTGTGTGACGCGTCGCATGTAGGTTACTGACGATTTAGGTTACTCAATTTTAATGTGTTTGTGGGTGCGTATATGTGTGTACGCTTAACGTCCTTCGGAAACACGTGGCAATACCATTACCTTGCCCAATTCATCGTTGATTCAATACAGTGTAGGCATCGATTACGAATGGATCTCTACACTCTTCCCGAGTTAACCGACATGAGATGTGTTACGTTTAGGGGAACTGAAATGGACGAAGAACGCACCTCATGTACCGGGAACGGTTTATACACAGAAATCACCCCCACCACACAATGTTTGCTCGCCTTCATCAGCTCCTTCGAGATAATGGGACCCATCATCCCCGGTGCATGTTGTAAGACCGCCACGTTATACGAGGAACTCCTGGGCGTTGAAGAAGGGTTGCTGAGGAAGAGTCGCCAACACCCATTGTCATGGGTTCAAATCAGTCTTCTGTGGTTCGGGTCTTGCAAGAGCAAAGCCTCCATGCATACCACCTACTTGGGCCAAACGACTTCACACCCCGTGTGCGGTTTGCAAGTGGTTTCTGCAACGGAGCATCGATAATCCTGCCCTTTCCTGCCACATGTCTTGTTTTACGATGAGACGTGCTTCACACGTGATAACTACTTCAAGCAGCAGAAACAGCCCACACTATGGAGAGGAGAAACAATCCGACCCAATGCTCATCAGATCACCAGGCGAAAATTCTACCAATAAACATTATGAAGTGGAATTCTTGGGATTATTTGCTGGGACCTGTCATTCATTCCACACCTTTGCGATGGAACCTGCGTACCTGCAACTACTCCAGAACACGCTTCCGCAGCTCATGGACAATATATCCCTTGCGACCCGCAGAGACATGTGGTTCCAACATAATGATGGCGCTTCCAGAGCGCACATCATGCCACCAAGTACGGAGCGCATCCTGACAACAGAGTCTACACTGGAGAAATGGATTAGGGGAGAGGGGGACCTGTCCGTGGCCTGCAGATCGCCCGACCTCACGCCCCTAGATTATTTTCTTTGGGCGCATGTGAAGAGTGTTGTGTACATTAACCCAGTCAACACAAGAAAGGAACTGATTTAGCGAATATTCACTGCGTTTGATCAAATCAGACACAGTGAGGGCATGTTTGGTAGAGTCCGACAGGCAATGACACGGCGATGTAATGAATGTAATCAGGTACAGGGCAGACACTTTAAACACCTCCTGTAATTTTCCCAAAAAAAATGATTTCATAACAAGCTAACATTGTTTGCTTTACAACCTCCCGTCAAAACACATACGTTGTTAACAAAATATACCTTATTGTACCTCTATCAACCCTCGGAATACACAGATGTACTCACGCACACATACATAAATAAAGAATACCCAAAACTCCGGTACGGGTAACTGAACGGCGTTCAAACAACATCACGTGGGGTTTACCTTACATCCAATCCGCCGTAACTTTGAAACGAAGCCTCATACAACATAGCTTATATTTAACAATAAAATGTTTCTTATCGTTTCATGGTTCAAGCGAATAAAATGTTTCTTATAGTTGGTTTTGATTCAACCCATTCTAGCTATATTATATAGTATATATATTATATATATATATAATAGTATCATATATTATTATGTAGTATATATATACTTATATATATATATACTATATATATTATATATATATATATTATATATATATATATATATATATATATATAACTATATATATAATATATATATTATATATGTGTGTGTGTGTTAACAACTGCTACAAAATAAGCGGGACATTCTGCTTAGGGCCAGTGCTTCACATCCAGCAGTTGTGAAAAGTACTTAAAGGGATTATTTTTAAAATACCTATCACACTGCGCTTTGAATTTGTAGCCCCAGTTGTGTACACAATGACCAATATATTCCCCTGTTATAATACGTTATCTTTCAACACTCAACTGCCGCGGTGCCTGTTGTCGCCTACCGTCGAGTGGTGGACGTGGTAATTAGTGCCTCGTGGTTCTTGTGTGGAGGTGGGTTATAATCACCACTAGGAACAATCTCTCGCGCTTGTACTTCTATAGAGTCCATCAACTGTGGGCGTAGTCGTCAAAACACTTACGCGTGAAACATCTGCCTAGGGCTCCGGTTCCTATCCATCCCACAAGCAGTGGTGAAATTATCTTAAGGGGTTATTTATTGAATAAATCATGTATTATCTCCCTAGTATATATACTCTATAGCTACTATAATAGAGTATATATATAGATGTAGTAAATATACATATATAAGTTATTAATATATACTATATATAATATAGTATATAGTATATAACAGCACCTAGATTATTACTTATATATAGATATAGTGTGTGTTGTGTTTGTACAGTCGTACTAATGTGTGTAAAACGTATTTGTATCACTTGAGCAAATACATTAAATGGTTATAGATAACAGAAACATTTCGATAACAAGGCAAAGAAAGAAAGTTGACCTTGTCCACTGTACATAGCCACATAAATGACGGGAATTTGGGTGCAATTGGGAAGCAACATTTTGCTTTTTGATGGACAAGCAGAACCATGAATTCTACTCTTTTCATTAAAAGTTCACCTTGAGGACGTCGAAATAAGAACTGCGCCCATGATCAGCACAGAAAATTCGCATTGCGTTTTCATACCTTCTGGGGCATCTCACATAGGACGCTAAAGACCAATAATGCGTTTAGCTTAGAGTGGAAGACTGGCATCGTGAAAGGATGTGTCTTCTACACATTCCAAACTATAAAGTATATAATATATACTATATATATAATATATACTATTATATATATATATATATACTATCATATATATCTACTATATATATATACTCATAGTATTAATTATTATTAAGTACTACTAAATATGTCATACGTATATCGTAATTACTTAGTGATACCCTACTCTAATTATTTTAACCCTTATTACGATATCTTATGTATTATAAGTCACTACTCTATTATTATCAAGAGCACTCCAACTCCTGTATCGTATCTTAACTATTATTACCTACTTAAGGTATTGCACAATAATATTACCTCAGTAGGGTATCTACATTACATTTACTATTAAGCTCTATTATATAATATATACTATATATCCGTACTCCCTATTTAATATATATTAGCTATACTATATTTCATACAAAGCAGATTACTAGGGGCCCCCGTCCTCTATATACCTCTTATAAAGGTTATATAACTCACCCTAGTTAACCTTATATCAGTATAGAGTATTATATATTATATAATATTACATATATATATATAATCTTATCTATATTAGCTATATATATATACCCTACTTATATTCATATAATCTATTATCATCCTATACTACATTTTGCCTTATTGTACTTATTATGAAGTGTATATATATATATATATATATAATCGTGGCCGAGTAGCCAGAAATGATTTATGGAGATTAAGACATAAAGAATAACTACCTATATATATATATATATATTATATAATATTACTATATATACTACTATAATATATAATATATATTATATATATATTAAATATATATATATATAATATATGATAAGAATTATTTCATATATTATAATATATATATATATATATATCATGTATATAGTACTATATATTTAATAGTATACTATATATACCTTATATACTATATATATATATATATTATCTATAATATATATACATATCTACTATATATATATATATATATATATAACAAATACTACCATATAAGTATAGTATAATATAATATATATATATATATTTCCAGCATATAATATAATATACTATAAAATATTCATAAATATATATATTTATATAATATATAGTATATATACATAAAATATATATAATATATTATATATATAACTTATATACTATATAATAACTTCATATAATATATATATATACCTATATAATATATATATATACATACGTATATTATATATATAATATATAATATATACTATTTATTATTATTATTAATATGTGACTATATATACTAATATATATAACTATAGTATATATATATAATATATATATACTATATATATGTAAGGGTTTTATCCATTTTTATTATTTACAAAGTATTAAATAAATTTTTATCGTTATATATCTAGCATATAAAATATTATATATATATATTATAGTACGATTATATATATATATTATATATATATATACTTAATATATATATATATATATATTATATCAATAATATAATATATATATATATATATATAATTATATATATACCTATATTATATATATAGTATATATATATTTATATTAGTATATATATATATAGATATATATATATACTACTATCCAGTATATTAATATATATATATACTATATATATATTCTAAAAATATAAGATACTCATACATATACATAATATATATATATATATATATATATATATATATATATATATTATTTACCATCTCCCAGATAGGGCTTTCACCCTGTCAGTTTGATCAGCATCTTCTTCCTTCTTGATCCTAGAGCACTATGGAAAACTATTTCTATGGGCGCAACGGTTTTGATGCCATCCCTTTGAGTTAATATTACTCTCAGGTAGGTTTCATCCTTTGCAGTAGAACATAGCATCTCCCTCCGTTTGCCGCGAAACTCGTTCTGCCAAAAGATCGTGCTTCTAGGCGCATAAGATTCCAATGCTGGTTCAAAAGTTGTACAAGCAAAAAAGTAAAGGGCTTGGTTGATAGCCCTGTCGCCATATATATATATATATTATATAATATATACATATATATTATATCTCACGATCATCGCCCACGTGAGGCCCCGTTAGACCTGGTTCTAGGCGGTACTACCACACCCACATCCCACTCAGACGGAAAGAAACGAACTGCAGGTATATATTATATATATATATATTATTATATATTATATAATATAATATATATTATATATATATATATATGTATATATATATATATTTATACATATATACTAAAACCTAATAAACCACCCAGTAAACCACCCTCATACAGACAAATTTCACTACTCTCTACAATATCTAAAGTTCTCGAAAGATTTATCCTGAACATAATCTTTCCCTTTGAGATACACAACAAGGTTTCAGATCAAAACACTCCACCACCACATTACCTACTGATCTGGCACAAAACATCCTTACCAGTTTCTACCAAAACCTACCACCCTTTCGCACTCTCCTAGTAGCAATAGACATAAACAAGGTATTCGATATAGTCCCGCGTCACCTTTTAATAAACGAAATATTAAACATAGAAATAATCATCAATAACAAAAAAATGATTTTCCTATCCGGTCGCACAGCTAGAGTCATACAATGACGTCACACCTCTCAAGCATACAGGTTATACAATGACGTCACACCTCTCAGGCATACAGGTTATACAATGACGTCACACCTCTCAGGCATACAGGTTATACAATGACCTCACACCTCTCAAGCATACAAGTTATAAAATGGCGTCCCCACTAAGGCCATCTTACCACCAACTCTTTATAATCATTTTATGCACAATTTACCACAACCCCCATCGCCCTCTATAAAAACCAGTAGTTATCAGACGACCTCACAATCACAGTCCCTCCATAAATAGGGCAAGACAAGACAGCAAAATATAAATCAATTGGAACAATGGCTGACAATAAACAGAATGACTGCCACTCTCCAAAAATCATCTATCACATTACTTACACCTGACAAAAGACCGTCCAACACCTATCTAACAATTCTTCTCTCAAACAACAGACTTCCTCCTAATAAGCAGAGTAGTGATGCACCAGTTTGACCGATGCCGGCCTTTTCGATAGGAAGGAATAGAGGTAACGGTCTGAAACTTGGTATATGTTCTATGTATGTGTTAAGCTCGAAAACGACGAGTTTTCAAGTCTCTAGGACGTATATAGGGGTACCTCCCCCCGAAAGCGTAGCCGCTACGCCCCTGCTGCGGCTTCCGAACGGGTGGGATTAGGCTTAAGACGAGGTCGGACCAATCGCCCAGGTGTGCGAAGCGCGTGCGCGCGCTCGCTCACGCACACACATTATTATTATTATTATTATTATTATTATTATTATTATTATTATTATTATTATTATTATTATTATTATTATTATTATTATTATTATTATTATTATTATTATTATTATTATTATTATTATTATTAGATTATGTTTTTTCTTATTATTATTATTATTATTATTATTATTATTATTATTATTATTATTATTATTATTATTATTATTATTATTATTATTATTATTATTATTATTATTATTATTATTATTATTATTATTATTATTATTATTATTATTATTATTATTATTATTATTATTATTATTATTACGAAGAATCGATTCCCGAATCGAATCTGAGTCGAAAAAACGATTCCAGCAAGGAATCGCTTTTTTACGCGCTCCGATTCTGCTTTCCGCCGCGGTTCGTTCTTCGCATCCTGTTCTGATTCCGACTCCGAACGCCAGCTTTCCTCCGACTCCGAACTTATCGTATCGTGCTAAAATTTGGAGGGTGGTTAGATGGTGAGATAACCTCGTCGTAGACGAGATTACATCCCCGAGGGTCCCCCGAAGGGGGACCCCACCCCCATTAAAAAATCGAAGTGTTCGTATAAAGATGAAATTTGATGAGAGGATTCAGAGTGTAATTTCTAAAAAGAGTTGGTATTGGAATCTGAGGAGTTGGCTCCGGCTCCGGTGCAGGAGCCGTTGCGGTGCCGAGTTAATAAACATTCGTATAACAACAATATTGGTGTGTTTATATAGGTTATCGAACCCGTAGATCTCGAATATGATGGTTATAAGTCCGTATAGGGTGTCTAGGACCCCTCCTCCACAGAGGGGGTCTCTAACCCCAAACCTGAAATATTGACATAGAACGACGAAACTTTGTAAACATCTTTCTTATGATGTATCCTCGACACAGAAAAGAAAAAAATTTAAATAAAAAATTTTTAAAAAAATTAAAAAAATTATTAAAAAATTTTTTTTTTAAAAATTAAGCAAAAAAAAAAAAAATTAGAAATAAAAAATAATTTAAAAATCTAAAAATTTTTAAAATTTTTTAAAAATTAAAAATTTAAAAAAAAATTAAAAATTAGAAAAAAAATTAAACATTTTTTATTCTTTTTAAGTTTATAACATAAAAAATTTACGTTTTTATATAAATCAAACAGCTTCCAGAGCCTCCTGAGCCTCCAGAGCCTCCTGAGCCTCCAGAGCCTCCAGAGCCTCCAGAGCCTCCAGAGCCTCCAGAGCCTCTAGAGCCTCCAGAGCCTCCAGAGCTTCTCCAGCCTCCCCAGCCTCCCCAGCCTCTCGACCCTCCCAATCTATGATCTATTGATTCATGTCATATTTTGTATAACATAACACAAAACTTTTATTTATTTTTGTTTTATATGCTTTAAACAGTTTTTTGTTCTTACTAAAATTTTACCCTTTTCATATTTATAAGTTAAAAAAGTCTAATTATCATACTGATCAATGAATATATGCTAACGTAACAAAGTTTTCACATCAATAAAACAAACATAGCATCACCTGAACTACGAATATAATGTACACTCACAAACCTAACACATCTTAAACATGAATAAACAGTTAACATTAACAAAGTTCCATACTTAATAGCAGTAAAGTAACTAACATTGAGCGCAGAACGTAACCTACTTACACTTTTTCTAACATATCACTGATATTTTTACATTAACATAGTAACATTTAACAAAAATTTATCACAACTGTGTGTAATTATCATACAGATCAATGAGTATATGCCAACGTAACAAAGTTTTCACATCAATAAAGTAAACACAGCATCACCTGAACTACGAATATAATGTAAACTCACAAACCTAACGCATCTTAAACATGAATAAACAGTTAACATTAACAAAGTTCCATACTTAACAACAGTAAAGTAACTAACATTGACCGCAGAACGTAACCTACTTACACCTTTTCTAACATATCACTGATATTTTTACATTAACATAGTAACATTTAACAAAAATTTATCACAACCTTGTGTAATTATCATACAGATCAATGAATATATGCTAACGTACCAAAAGTTTTCACATCAATAAAGCAAACATTGCATCAACTGATCTACGAATATAATGTACAACGACAAACCTAACATACCTTATGCACGAATAAGCAATCAACATTAACAAAGTTCCATACTTAACAACAGGAAAGTAACTAACGCTGCATACAGAACGTAACCTATTTACACTTTTTCCAACATATCACTATTATTTTAAATTAACAAAGTAACATTTAACAAAAATTTATCATAACCTAACCTAATTATCATACTGATCAACGAATATAGACTAACATAACAAAGATTTCACATTAATAAAGCTAACATATCATACCCTGAACTAAGAATATAATGTACAACGACAAAACCTAAAACGCTAACATGTTTCACGATAAATGCGGAAAACGGTTAAACACCCAGATCCGAACTGGAACGAAGTACAAC
>JABUQX010093872.1:22500-25000 GCA_015478945.1 Trachelipus rathkii | reverse complement strand
ATATAATATATATATAATATATATATATATATATATTATATTATATATATTATATAGTATATATATTAGATATATATATATTTATATATATATATTATTATATATATATAGTAGAGATATATAGTACAGATATTATTAGTTTTTGATAGTTTATACTATAAACCTGTGTCCTAATATTAATAATATAAGAAATATATTATAAATATATATATATAGAATAATATATTAGCATATAGATATATATTATTATTTATTATTATTATTGTTATTATATTATTATTATTATTATTATTATTATTATTATTATTATTATTATTATTATATTATTATTATTATTATTATTATATATTATTATTATTATTATTATTATATTATTGTTATTAAGGATTATTATTATTGATTATAACGTAAGAGAAAAACTACCATCATGGTCGTAAAAGGTTTCCTTTGTTTTTACCTACCTTAACATATTTGGTGGGCGCCTTGGTGAGGTGGACCGATCTAGAAGTGATAGAATTTAGGATGTATTAAAATATGTTTAATAAGCAGAATATGAATAGTGTAACAAAAAGTGACTCAACCTGACGAAAAGTTTGTGGGCATTACCGTTACAAACCAACAAAGTGGTTGGAAAGAGCGTGAAGAAATCTATTGAAAAAAAAACTCAAGTCTCTACCTCCCCAAAAAACAGTTGTGCACTTTCACCTTATAATATCTTCATTCACCTAAAACGAAACTTCTTAATTTTCCATCTTAAAACAAAAAGAACCATTAAAGAAACCGATCCAAAGCTCTGCTTCAAAATAGCCTGTTACTTAAAAAACATCCAAAAACTACGAAAGGGATAAGCTACTTCCTTAAACCACCTGGAAGAATCACACGAAACTCCATATCCTAAAAAGAACTATATCTGGGCCCACTAAAAGGAGTCCTCTTTTTTATGTCTGAAGATGAAAGAATTTCTTCGGTCACTACGGCTTCTAAAAGGAATAAATATCGCATCTCTCCTTCTTACCTCAGGCAAAAGAGGGATAAACCTAATAGCATATCTCTTTCTGTTATTCATCACTTCGACGAATTCCAGGTCCTGGAGTGTTTCCGTGCAACTACCACTGTATTTAAATTAAATAATGTAACTGACTTAAAAGGAAGAGTGTGGTTATTTGCATCTATTTTGCCCAATAAAATAATAAACACCATAAAATTTCCATTGCCAAAAATTAGCTATCAAATATTAATATATGTGATTAAAGAAACTTACACAACTGCATTACGAAGTACCATCAGAGAAATATTCATAGAAGGAATGCTGCAAGATGAGTTACCTTATGCGTATCTAAAGCACGTGAGGAGTGTTTTACGGCCGAAAAATTTCTATCTCTTGATTGAAAATAATTCGAACCAAATAATCTATCCAAAAAAACAACATTCTATTACGAAACAATCCTCTACGACCTCCCCAGGAGAGAGAGAAGAGAGAGAGAGAGAGAGAGAGATGAGAGAGATCGAGAGAGAGAGAGAGAGATGAGAGAGAGAGAGAGAGAGAGAGAAGTAGAGAGAGATAGAGTCAGAGGGAGATTGGAATATTTTAAGAGAAAAGAGAAAGAAAGAGAGAGAGAGAAAAGAGGAGAGAGAGAGAGAGAGAGAGAGAGAGAGAGAGAGAGAGAGGAATGTAAACTCTATCCAAGAGGGAGAGGTAAGACCTTCTACTAGATCTTCAAGACAAATGATTTTTTCACAAGAAAGAAACAACGATCAATTTTTTGAAATAAAACAAGAGTTCTCTGCAAGATGAAAGAATTTATTTAAAACGTAACTACCATGGCTGAAACCATAAGCCAATACCGAACAACAGCATAATTACGAGAATAATCGAAATCACATGACGAAAGCGAAAGTCGCAGGAGATATGGCACACCGCATAAACTCACCCTATCGAAGATCTGTGCTACTACCGCAAACGATTTCTCCACCACTCTTGGAATTGTGAGGGAAAGTTATGTGTCATGAATTCTCTCACTTATCCACTCAAACAACGCGAGACAAAAAAAAAAAAAACTTCTTCGCAGACTGCGGGAAATTGTAAAAATCGCAGGCAAACCAGGCGCGCGGTAGTGAGCTTAAATATACCTAAACATAAAAGTATCTTTTAATAATGTTTTTTGCGGCTAGAGAACAACGCGTAAATGGCTTATTAATAAATAAATTAAGTTAGTCGCTTTGATATAATGGTGCGGATTCCAAATCTATAATAATAATAATAATAATAATAATAATAATAATAATAATAATAATAATAATAATAATAATAATAATAATAATAATAATAATAATAATAATAATAATAATAATAATAATAATAATAATAATAATAATAATAATAATAATATAAAAATAATATTAATAATAATAATAATAATTAATAGATAATAATAATAATATAATAATAAATAATAATAATATAACAATATATAATAATAATTAATAATAATAATAATAT
>JABUQX010093872.1:0-12500 GCA_015478945.1 Trachelipus rathkii | reverse complement strand
TGTGTCTACGTATTACCCCATTGAACTCAGAAGGAATCACCCATGACATTTTAATGATGGACCGAAATCCAACTCTCCACGGAACCTTAATAGAGCAGCTGGAGTCCTCTTTCCCCATGTCCATGAAAACTTACGCTGAAAACGGAACTATTCTTTAGGGACTCGCGAACTTAATCAACCAATCTTCCCCCCCCCCCCCCCCCCCCCCCCCCTGAATGTTCTGCCCATGGAACCCTTTTAAAATATTATGTGCCAAAGATGCAAATTTGAAAATTGTGTACTCTTCAAAAGTCAGCAGGTATGGCAGAAACAAACTAGAATCAGTATACCATGGCCCCAATCCCATAGTAAAATTATCTGGCAATAATGTGTATAATAAGAATGATTAATCAAATACAGTGTTGAAAATTTGTAAATATGAACCTTAATTTATGATTAAATAATTGATTGTGATGGAACTAGGAGAAAGCTATAATATTTTAACGGTGCTAAAGCCCATATATTCTAATGCCATATATACCTTGGGATACAAAGATGAGCCTTGAATATAAAATGTTTCATTACATTAAAGATTTTCAATTATTAGATTAAGCTTCCTCTGCCACTTGAAATTTCACTAATTCTTCTCTATTTCAAAAATTATCTCTGTAGAAGTTACTCGAGTGGTTCAGATATGAATCTCCAATTAAACTGTAAAATCAACATGGTAAACTTTGAAAATTCATTCTTTCAAAGTCACACTTGCAATAACAAGTCCATTTACGATCGAAATGACCCTTACCTTAATGGTATAGTTTTTTGTAGCAGATAGGCATTAATCGGTCCAATTTGTTGTTGTCACTATTTTGTAAAAATTATATTCCGCTATAACCCTCGCACGATCGATCGGTTATGTACTAACATAAAATACTGCATGTAAAAATAAGAATAAAGATATATAAAGTTAAAAAATTAAGTTCTTTAATTTGATTAAATTGTGATAAATATAAGGAACAAAATATAGAAGAATATTAGGACTAAAACCGATCTTGAAGGCTCGATTCGTATGTGAAGGTAACGGGTTCCGGGTTGACGATCCTGGGAACCTATACTCGGGGGGGGGGGGGGTGTTCTGTATAGATACAGGTATATATATATATATATATATTATATATAATATATTATATAATATATATATATATATAATATATATATATATATATATATATATATATACTATATATATAGATATATATATACTAATATATATATAATAATTTTCAATCCTTGAACAACTTCGATAGTTGACTAATTGATGTCATTTCATCATTGGACATTGGTGAGTGAAATTCACTGAAACACAAGGACGTTTTAAAACGAAATTTATCAATCGTAATTTGTACGCTTATAATAAAAGTTCTTTAAACGTCCTATATAATATGACTATATTCAGTATATTGTCAATGTCATATTGGTCTGAACTTTAGATTAAATATCAATATTTATTTAAAAATAATTAAAATATGAAAAAAAATATGTTTCTTAAGTTAAGACGAAGGTTATATATAGATAATATATATATATATATATATAATATATATATATATATATATATATAATATATATATATATATTATATAATATATATATATATATATATATATATAATATATATATATAATATATATATATATATATATATATATATATAGATAATATATATATATATATATATATTAAATAATATAATATATAATATTATATATATATATATATTATTATATATATATATATATATATATATAATATATATTATATATATAAATATATATATATATATATATATATATATTATTATATATAATAGTATATATATACTATATATATATATATATTTAAAAAATATATTATATAGATATAATATATTTCTGTGTATAACATATTTTTTTATCCTTACACTCTTAGGAGGAATTTATTTTAAATAAAACATAACGAAATCGGCCTCTTTGTATCTTAATTATTAGATCAAATCATTTAACTTTCTAAACAAGAGTTTAAGAGATTTGACCCCTTCGGAACTTGTCAAAATCCCAGTTCCTTGCTCTGTATAGGAACGTGGTCCGCCTTTGAATGGAGTCTACGTCACATATCTGGACTGGTTTCACACATATTGCTGTCATTGATACAGTGGAGTCAAAGATCTATCGATTTGTCACTCACCTACTCTCACTAATACTCTTCAATCTCCCTATAGCCGTCGAGCTGCTGCATCACTCTCCTTATAGTGGGGCGACAAAGCCAAATAATCGTGCATTTTGTGACAGAAACAATAAAGCTAGAACAAAAGTTCATTTTTATATACAGAACACTTTCTGCTATAGTGCCAAGCTGGGATAAGCCAATTGTACTAAATGGAGTGGTCATCCAAATATTACTTTCAAAATGTGGTTATTTTTCAATAATCGACAGTAAAATAAATGTTTTGGTGTTTATAATATGCATACAAATTGGTAAATAAGTAAATACTAGGTTTATTTTATTATTATATTAGGTTCGGATTAAATATTATGAAACTATAAAGATTTTTTTTATTGCAGGATGTGATGTTGAACGAAAATTTGAACGCTACTATTACATTTAATTAATATTACAGCAGATCACTTACCATGGCGAAGAAGATGCAATACGTTAATATTGCAGAAGCAGAGTTATCAGCTCCATCATTTACTAAGCAAATAGTCACTAACCAGGATTTGTGTGTCATTTGCCAAGCAGACATTAACGAAAACCTGACCTGCCCAGGAAAGTCGAAATTGAAAGATTCTGGAACTGCTTATAGAACACTTGCAGAAGAAGATCTTGAGGCGTTTGACAAAACAAAGGGACTACCTAGAACAGTGAGTTCCCAACTTTTCAATTCACGGCCACCCTATTTGAGGCTCTGGAATTTTTGAGGCACTCTTGTTAACAAAAATAATAATAATAATAATAATAATATAATAATAATATAATAATAATAATAATAATTAAAAAAAATACTAAAATAATATTCATAAAAAGAATAATAATAATATAATAATAATTATCATAAGTTTCATTTTAAACGGTTATAATAATAATAATAATAATAATAATAATAATAATAATAAATAATAATAATAATAATAATAAGTAATAATAATAATAATAATATAATAATAATAATATAATAATAATAATAATAATAATAATAATAAATAATAATAATAATATAAATAAATAGAGTAAATAATAATAATAATAATAATATAATAATAATTATCATAAGTTATTTAATTGAAACGTATGTATAATAACCTTACCATGTCAGATAGTGATAGCTGTTGTTTCGGTTTGAATCGATTGGATAATATTAAGGAAAATTTCTTGCTTAATGCTTGGAGCACAAATATTGTATGCTAGGTCTGATGTTTGATTAACGCAACACGCATATTTCCCTAAAGATTCAACAATCTATTTCTTGTTTTGCATTTTATTGTGACCATGCAGAGAAAGTCTTGTTCACAAAGTATGATGTTGAAAATGGCAAACGGAAACTTGTGGATTTTCTACTAGGTTAGGATAATCCTTTTGTATACTAAACCAAAAAGAAGCCACTGATAAGTCAGTCTTCTCAATTTTAATTTTCAGTAAAGAATCAGCGCAGAGATCATTAAATCGTCTCCTTCAGTAGCTGTGAAATCTAGTTCTTCATCAATATCTGCCATGTGAAATGGGGAAACAATCCACTCAAGATTCTTAATTAACAGAAAGAGAAGGAAGGTACTTATCTACTGCATATTGCAATTTTGATAAATGATCAAGAATGAGGTCTTATAGCTCTTCCTCGCCATTACATTTCGAAAATTTTAAAAGTGATGGAAAATTTGAAAAATCACTTTTCTCAATTGCAGACTTCCAAGAAGCTACCTTTCTCATGAAAATTTTCATTTTATTGGTTGAAGAGACTTTTGTTTCTTGTCGTCCCTGCAATGAAGTATTTAATTCATTTACTTTACTAAAAATATCTGACAGATATGATATCTGTAAACACCAATCATCATTTTGCAGCAACCTAGAAAATGCATCATGTTTCTCTTTCTCAAAAAGACTTTTAGTTCCTCTTTGAGTGTGAGAACGCGGTTTTGTACTCTACCACGAGATAACCATCATACTTCTGTATGTAATAATAATGAGATATATTGTGCATCCATTTCACAACATACATTTTTTCAAAGAGTCTACACTTCAAAGGTCGCGATTTAATGTAATTTATCAACTTTACAACCTGATTTATAACTTCAGCGAACAGCTCACCACAAATTTTCCCTACTAGTACTTCTCTGTGCAGAAAGTAGTGAGTTATTATCAATGATCCATTTCCCTCTAAAGCTCGCGCAGTAAATCCTTTATACTTTCCTGTCATTGATGGTGCACCATCAGTACATATTCCACAACAGTCGTTCAATGCAAGACTATGGTTATTGAGATAGGAAGAGACGGAAGTGAAAATATCGGCGCCGGTACTAGTTGTTTGCAAAACAAAAACTGCTCCACGATATATTTACCGTCAATAAATCTACAGAATCCAAGAAGCTGATTTTTGGCAGTAATATCAGTACTTTCATATATTTGTAAAGCAAATTTATGGTGTTTTTATTTTATCTATGACTCGTTTCATTTATATTTAATGACATTCAAATATTCTACATCTAATAGTATTGTTTGAGAGAGGAACCTTTGAAATTTGATCTCCCGCATGTTACCCAAGTATGGTTTCAACGATAATTTTGCACGCCGGGATAAGGATATCCTCTCCAGTTGTATGAAGTTTCAATTTCTTGGCGAGTAGTTTGGCAACTTTAAATGAAGCTTCGAGAACAGTGTCACTTTTGGTAAATCTCTTCAACATTCTATTACCAATTTTCTCTTGATTTTCCAATAGCCTTGAAAAATATGAGCCGGGTTTCTGGGATACAACTGGGTGTTTCGTAGCAAGATGTTTCTTAAGTTTGCTGGGGACTATGGTTCATTGCTAGCGTTCACTTACACACTAAGCACAG
The DNA here is from genome assembly GCA_015478945.1 of Trachelipus rathkii. Classification (NCBI taxonomy): domain Eukaryota; kingdom Metazoa; phylum Arthropoda; class Malacostraca; order Isopoda; family Trachelipodidae; genus Trachelipus; species Trachelipus rathkii. The sequence goes on along the minus strand of JABUQX010093872.1, from coordinate 7,440 downwards.
GGGACGTGGATTATCTGCTTCGTTGTTTCATGAAAATCCGTAGATAAATAAACTCTAAAAACGTTCTTTTCTTTAAAGAAATTCTTTTGATGCTGAAGATACAGGAATGATAATGTTTCAAAATTACTCCACTAAAGTAGGTTGTACAAGTTCGCTCTCTCGAATTTACGTTTTCTTATTAACAAACTTATCATTTCAGAATTGATCCATTATGTAACACTTTCACACCCTAGTAACATTAATTAATTTATTTACTTATTACTCTACTCTACGATTTACCCAAAGCACAAGTCTTCTGTGAGCATATATATATTATATATAATAATATTATATATATATATATATATTATATATATAATATATATATATTATATATATATATTAGTATATATATATATATTATATATATATATATATATATATATATATATATATATATATATATATATAATATATATATAGAAAATTAACTTTCAGGAGAGAGGCCGAGATTAAAGCTTTTAAAGAATTTGTGCCCTATAATTGAAACGTAATTTTCATGAAAATGGTTAAAGAAGAACACTTGCAGAAGATCTTGGGGCGTTTGACAAAGCAGAGGGACTACCTAGAACATTAAAGATTTGCAGACTTGATGAAGGTAGCGGCGTAGAAAATACATTGCGTGTGAATAATGCAGTTTGGCATAAAAGGTGTCGAGACAATTAAAATAAAACTAAACTAAACAGTATATTAGGTCAGGAACATACACAAACGGAGATTGAGAAAGCTGGATCAAGTAAACGTCTGAGAATTTCTGCGCGCGTTGAAACCGTTGGTAAAGAAGAAAGTGACTGACACGTGAAGTTCTTTTGTAATCAAGAGACAAATAGGAAAGACCTAACTCAAGCCGAAATCTTTGGGTTGGGCACTCGCGTTCGAGGTGCAGCGCTGCTACTGGAAGACAAGAATCTGCTTGCCAAACTAAGTGAAGGAGATATGATTGCCATCAAAGCAATGTACCATTTAAAATGCCTTTGGTCACTATATAACCGTGCATGATCAAAGAAGCAAGAAAAAACTATATGGATGATAATAATGTAATGAGAGACATTGTTTTTGCCCAACTGAAAACTTATATCGAGGAAGCAGCACAGGATGAAACCATCACACCGGTGTTCAAGCTGTCAGACCTTGTAAAGCTATTCTGTGATAGACTACAGCATATGTGCACAAATAATCAAGGAGTACATTTGGCAAGATTGAAGGAGAAGCTTCTAGCTCATACACCAGAATTAATCGATTTCAAGAAGGGTCGTGAAGTATTTGAAAGTGTCGGTCAAGCACTTTCAGATGCATGTGAAAAGAACAATGATACAGGTGCAATATGTCTTGCTCGAGCAGCTAATATAGTCCACCGTGATATGTTCGATGAAAAGGTTCAGTTTAATGGAACTTTCCAAAAGGGATGTCAGGAAAGATCGGTACCTAACACGCTGTTATCACTTGTAAGGATGGTAACTGATGGGTCCAATATAACACAACAAAGTAATCATCCTCTAGAAAGTCAGACGTGCTCCAAGTTTTATAAATAACGATTGCGTATCGTCCTATCGGCCACACGTATTATTTGTAATTCTTGATGGAGCAGCTGTTGTTCAGATGCTAAAGCCAGGTACTTCCAAAACTTTTTCAGAATACAGTAAACTAGTGTTCATTCCATACGTTACAGGACAGCTCGATAAAGTCCAAAGGATCGATGTAGTTTGGGATGACTATCGTGGTGACAGCCTGAAGGCATCAACAAGGGAGTCTCGTGAAAAAGGAGTAGTTATGCCCCTACCTGCGCGACCACTTTTTTCTATATAAATGAATAGAGATATATTAGGTTATATGGAGGAATTGATAGCCCGAAGGGCTAGTCAATCCGACAAACAGACAAAACCGCAGGTTTTGTCTGTGTTTTGTCTGTTTTTTGACTGTGCTTTGTCTGTGTGTGTCTGTGTTTGTTTGTTATTATTTATTATTATATTATTATTTTCAATAATTATGATCACGAAGTGATCATTAATTTCGAGATGATTCTTTTGCTCCAACTCGACTCCGGCTCCGGCCTCCGGACTCCGGCTCCGACTCGACTCTGCTCCTGCTCCGTTCTCCGACTCCGACTCCGACTCCGGCTCCGGCTCGGGCTCGGGGCGGTTAGGTTTGGTTCAGACATCGGTTAATGTTCATTGTCTTTTTTATTATTATTATTATTATTATTATTATTATTATTATTATTATTATTATTATTATTATTATTATTATTATATTATTATTATTATTATTATATCATTATATTATTATTTTGTTATTTTTTTTCCCGCGTTTCTTCTTTCGCATCCAGTTTCTAAGTCCAATATATATCTAAATGGGTTAGGTAATAAACAGGTCGCTATAACAAACAATGTTGGGCCTTTTATAAGGGTTATCGAGGGTCGTAGAGTTCGACATATTGATGGTTATAAGACCGTATAGGGTGTCTAGGATCCCCCAGAAGGAATCCCACCCCAAACATTAAATATTGATGTAGTAAGCTGAAACTTGATATACAACCTTTTTAGGTTGTATCTTAGGTGTATACGGGGTAAAATGACCGATTTGACCAAATTCGGGGACCAGCCCCACCAAATCTGAAATATTGACATAGAATGATGAAACTCGGTATACAACCTTCTGAGGATGTATCTTAGATGACCCCGGGTGTAAAATGACTGTGGGTGCCCCCAGACGGGGTACTCACCCCAAAATCTGAAATATTGACATAAGACCAACGAAACTTGATATGCAGCCTTTTTAGGTTGTATCTAAGATGTATCCGGGGTAAAAATGACCGATTGACCAAATTCGGGGACCAGCCCACCAAATGAAATATTGACACAGAATGATGAAACTCGGTATACAACCTTCTTGATGATGTATCTTAGATGACCCCGGGTGTAAAATGACTGGGTGCCCAACGGGTACTCACCCCAAAATCTGAAATATTGACATAGGACAACGAAACTTGATATACAGCCTTTTTAGGTTGTATCTTAGATGTATCCGGGTAAAATGGACCGATTTGGCCAAATTCGGGGACCGGCCCCAAAAATCTGAAATATTGACATAGAACAAGGATAAAACTCGGTATACACCTACCATTAAGGTACTCACAACATATTATTGGTTAATAATAGCGTACCCACAGCCTAAAGGGGGGGTTCTCCGGGACCCCCAAACTTAAATAAATAAAATTTCTTATTCTTTTTATGTTTATAACTTACAAATTTACGTTTTTACATAGTCTAAAGCAGTAAATCAGTAAATCAAGCCACCCAACCCACCCTCCTGACCAGCTGTGATCTATTGATTATTGATCTATGATCTATGATCTATTTGATCTATTGATCTATTGTTATAATTTTAGAAGTAAATTTTTTTTACTAAAATTGCATGTTTTACATACCCTAAATCGTAAATCAGTAAATCAAGCCAACCAACCTACCCTCCTGTCCAAGCATGATCTATTGATCTATTGATCTATTGATCTATTGATCTATTGATCTATTGATTTAAGTCAAATTTTTACTAAAATTGTAACGTTTTACATACCCTAAAGCAGTAAATCAGTAAATCAAACCATAATCCAAGCACCCTCCAGTCCAGTCGTGATCTATTGATCTATTGATCTATTGATTTATGATCTATTGATCTATTGATTAAGGTCAAATTTTTACTAAATTGTCATGTTTTACTAAAGCAGTAATTCAGTAAATCATTAAATCAAGCCACCCCACCTACCCTCCTGACCAATCATCATCTATTGATCTATTGATCTATGATCTATTGATTAAGTCAAATTTTTTACTAAAATTGTAACGTTTTACATACCCTAAAGCAGTAAATTCACAAATCAAACCACTATCCAACCTCCCTCCTGACCCATCTGTGATCTATTGATCATTGATCTATTGATTAAGGTCAAAATTTTGTACTAAAATTGTCATGTTTTACATACCCTAAATAGTAAATCAGTAAATCAAGCCACCCTTCCTACCCTCCTGACCAATCATGATCTATTGATCTATTGATTCTATTGATCTATTGATCTATTGATTTAAGTCAAATTTGACTAAAAATTGTAACGTTTTACATACCTAAAACAGTAAATCACTAAATCAAACCACTACCAACCTCCCTCCTGACCATCTGTGATCTATTGATCTATTGAACTATTGATTGACAAGTCACATTTTCGAGTGTCATTTTGATAAACATAACATAAAAATCAAGTTCTTATACAAAATCAAACAATATATGCTGCACGTAACAAAGTTTTCACATCAATAAGCTAACATGGCGTACATGAACTATGAAAATAATGTACAAAGACTAACCTAACACACCTAAACACGAAAAACTGTTAACATAAACAAAGTTTCCACACTTAACATCAGTAAAGTAACTACATAACAACCAAAAACGTAACTTATTTACACTTTGTCAAAGTATATCTCTTACATAACGATGTTAATTTACACTAACATGGTAAAATTAACTAAATTTATCACAAACCTGTCTAATTATCATACTCATCAACGAATATACTCTAACATAATAAGGTTTCCACATCAATAAAAGCTAACATATCATAACATGAACAAAGAAAATAATGTACAAAGACAAACCATCACACCTTAAACACGGAATAAAACTGTTAACATAACAAAATTCCACACTTAACACCAGCCAAGTAACTAACATGGTATGCAAAAACGTAACCTAATTTGACTTTTTTCAAGCATATCTCTAACATAACGATGTTAATTACACTAACACACTTAATATTTAGCAAAATGTTCATAACCTTGTCCCGATTATTTCATACTGATCAACAAACATATGCTAACATAACAATGTTTCACATTAATAAAGCTAACATAGCATCCACTATGAACTAGGAAAATAATGTTACAACGACAACCTAACACAACTTACACACACAAATAAAACTGTTAACATTAACAAAAGTTCCAGACTTAACAGCGGTAAAGTAACTAACCTTTACATACAAAACGTACCTATTTATACCTTTTTTCCAAACATATCTCTAACATAATAACGTTAATCTTACATTGACACAGCTAACATTTATCAAAAAATGTGCCATAACCATACCTAACCATCATAATAACCTAATGAGTAAAGACGAATAAAGTTAAGTTTTTAGGCTTATCTCTTTTGAGACTCCGGCCTCCTTTCAGAAAATACCAATTCTAAACATGAAAATGATTTATGCTTTAACCATTTGCAAAAAGTGATGCAATACTTATTAAATTTGACCCCTGACAGGATATACTAACAATGTAGCAGTCGCCATTCGGTTTACGATTTAATATAAATGACACTTCGTTGGGAATAACGAAACTCCTCGTGAAGATATCAACAACAAGCGTAGAGATGCGGCGAGATGTCATCGTATCAACACTGAGAAAAACTATCCTACTGAAGAAAATAGTGTATAAACATCCCTTAAATGTAATGAGATTCTTTCTTTCAACCAATCAGAGAAAGTAAACAAGAATACGACGTACGAATGAACCATAGCAGTTCAAAAAGGGTATATATTCTCGTTCGACAACAACAACAAAACAACAATAACATAGTACAAGAATAAGTTCTTTAGATACTAACAACGAATATATGCTAACAACATTGTTTTCACATTAATAAAGCTAACATAGCATTACCAGAACTAAGAATAATAATGCACAACGACGAATCTAACACAACTTAAGCACGAATAAAATGTTATGCTGTTATGTGCAGAAGTTTGTTAATGTTAGTGGTTATTCGCACGTAAGGGGTGTTAGGTTTTGGCGTTGTACATCATATTCTTAGTCAGGTAATGTTATGTCAGCTTTATTAATGTGGAAACTTGTTACGTTAGGCATACTTTCGCTGCTCTGTATGATAAATAACCAATGTTATAATAAAATCTTGTTAAATATTACTGTGGTCAATGTAAAATTAACGTAAATATGTTAGAGATATGTTTGGTAAAAGTATGAATAGGTTACGTTTTGTATGCAATGGTACAATTACTTTACAGGTGTTAAGTGTGGAACTTTGTTAAGTTGTTAACAGTTTATTCGTGCGTAAGGTGTGTTAGATTTTGTTATTGTACATTATATTCTTAGTTCTGGTAATGCTATGTTAGCTTATTAATGTGAAAACAATGTTACGTTAGCATATATTCGTTGAGTTAGTATCTAAAGAACTTATCTTTGTACTATGTTATTGTTGTGTTGTTGTTGTCGAACGGGAATATATACCCTTTTGAACTGCTAGGTTCTTTCGTACGTCGTATTCTTGTTACTTTCTTCTGATTGGTTGAAAGAAAGAATTTCATTACATTTAAGGGATGTTTATATACTATTTTCTTCAGTAGGATAGTTTTTCTCAGTGTTGATACGATGACATCTCCCCGCATCTCTACGCTTATTGTTGTTATCTTCACGAGGAGTTTCGTTATTCCAAAGGAAGTGTCATTTATATTTAAATCGTAAAACCGAATGGACTGCTACATTGCTTGTATATCCTGCCAGAGGGTCAAATATAATAAGTATTGCATCACTTTATGCAGATGTTAAAGGCATTAAATCATTTTTTCATGTTTTAGAGTTAGGTATTCTGAAGAGGGCGGAGTCGTTGAAAAAAGAGATAAGCCTAAACAACTTTACTTTATTGTCTTTACCCCTTAGGTATTATGAGGGTTAGGAATGGTTATGACACATTTTTTTGATAAATGTTACTGTTTCAATGTAAGATTAACGTTTTAATATGTTGAAGATAGTTTGAAAAAGTATAAATAGGTTACGTTTTGTATGTAAAGTTAGTAACTTTACTGCTGTTAAGTCTGGAACTTTGTTAATGTTAACAGTTTTATTTGTGTGTAAGTTGTGTTAGGTCTGTCGTTGTACATTATATCCTAGCTTCATATTGATGCTATGTAGCTTTATTAATGTTGAAAACTTTGTTATGTTAGCAGTTTATTCGTGATCAGTATGATAATCGGACAAGGTATGATTACATTTTTGCTAAATATTAGTGTGTAGTGTAAATTAACATCGTTATGTTAGAGATATATGCTTGAAAAAAAAGTAAGATTAGGTTACGTTTGCCATACCATGTTTATGTTACTTTACTGGTGTTAAGTGTGGAATTTTGTTAATGTTAACAGTTTATTCGTGTTTAAGGTGTGATAGGTTTGTCTTTGTTCATTATTTTCTTAGTTCATGTTACATCATGTTAGCTTTATTGATGTGGAAACCTGTTATGTTAGAGTATATTCGTTGATCAGTATGATAATTAACCACTGTTGTGATAAATTTTAGTTAATTATTACCATGTTTGTGTAAATTAACATCGTTATGTTAG
>JABUQX010093871.1:32500-37280 GCA_015478945.1 Trachelipus rathkii | reverse complement strand
TATATATATATATATATATAGTTTCAAATGTTAGTTTGTTAAAACTTAAAAGCTCTTTAATAATTTAAAGATTAAAGATATATATCATAATTGTTTAGCCTTTTGGTCAGATATGGCATGAAGTTTAAAAGGTTTTTACCAATTTCATTTACCTATTACTGTATTGCATTTAAAGCTAGATTTATCAAGTGTATTTTTGTTAGTGGTAGTCATTTGGATATCAAACCCTTTTAAGTTGTTTATCAAAATAATTCAATTTAGTAAATGGTGTCATATAGACCTATTCATATAATTATATGTTATTTTAGTAGTAATAGTAGTTATTAGTTTGACTTAATAATATCATCACAACAAAAAATATTAAAATAATTTTTTTACACTTTTTAAATGAATCAGTTCTTCTAAATAAATTTATTTCATTAAATGTCTCATTATTACTTTCAAAACCACCTTTTAAAAATATAGGTCTCCGGCCGGAGAAAGCCGGAGACTAGTGGTCTCCGGCAGGAGAGGGAGATCTTTAAAAAGGCCGGAACTCCGGCCAAGCCGGAGCCGGAGCCGGAGATCCGGTGCATCCCTAATATATATATATATATATATATATATATATATATATATATATATATATATATATATATCTAATATATTATATATATATATATATATATATATATATATATATATATATATATATATATATATATATATATATATATATATATATATATATAACTATATATATATATACTCTCTGCTCTATCTTCTGCTATATATATATATATATATATATATTTATTTATATTAAAGTGACCGCAGTGATGGGGGAGAAATTATTTCCCGAATTTTGTCAACTGGAACTCAACAAAATGAGCACGATTGGAGCATGTTAATCCGTGCCGCTGGGCGTTTCAAAAAACTCGAATTTTTTTCTGGCTAGCGACGTTTTTGGGCCGTATCTCTAAAACTTTTCATTATTTTCTCATAATTTAGGTCTCAAATCATAGGCAATATTGTTCTAAGTAATTAATATTTTATCCATATTTGTTGCTACTTATAGTCGAACCGAGCTATAACTGCCTTTGTCATCAAACTCGTGACTAGGAACCTCTATTATCGAACTTATGATATGAGAATTATTCAATATTTTTTATAGTATGAAATTAATATATGATGGAATAAAATGACAGAATGTTTTTGTTTTTACATATTTCAATGTATTTTAATAAGGAAAGAGAGTGACATGGCCTCGTTTGTGTTCTTTAAGAAGGATAAAATAATGAATAATCTTTTCTAAAGGTTTGCTCAAAGTGATTTTTGAAACATTAGGATACAGCTTTCGGTATTTGTGTACTACCTTTAAAATATATTGTTTCTGCTCCTTATCTTTAGTGAGGAGGTTATTAAAGTCTGTAATTAATTTTCACTCCTCGTTCTGCCAAATCAATAACATCCTTTAGTGACTTCACAATCCCCAATCCTTCCTTAAAATATTTTCAGGACAGCTACTGGGGGGTTCTCTGAGAAAATCTCTGTTAATCTGGAAACGCTCAAAGAAATTCATGGTCCCCTTGGTAATTAAACAAGATAACCCTGCATTAACCAGTTCTTCCAACTGGTTTCTTCGAAATTTGGGGTTTACATTTCTTGAATTTTCTGTCACGGTCTCGGTGTCATTTAGGACTTTGTTCGTCATTTCCGATTTTTCTTCGTCTGAAATTGAGGGATCAAAGAACACGAGGGCTCCCAATTCTGCATTGAAATACCACAAATGGTTTGAGAATTTCCCCAGAGCTCTCTCAGAGATATCTTTGTCAATCTGTTGAAATTCCAACAAACTTCGCAAGAGGTCAAAGTCTTTCTTTAAATAAGGGGCTCAAACTTGTGCACATTACTTTAGTATTGGCCTATCAAAGCTATTATACAGTTTACTTATTACTTCTTTGCTCTTGTAAATAACATTGTGATTTATTATGCCCAACATCTTATTAGCTTTATTCCTTGCTTCCAAACACTGATTAGCTACTTTCAAATTACTGCTTATAATCACACCTAAATCTTTTTCTTGATCCACAGACTCAAGTCAATCCCCATTCATATCGTAGATAAAACTTTTATTTGAGTAACCTTGGTGAAGAACCTTACACTTTTAAATTCATTTGCCACCTATCTGCCCACCCAAGAAGTTTATCAAGATCATTTTGAATCTTTATAAATTCTTCACTATTCTTAACTGAGGTGGCCACTTTGGTATCATCTGCAAACTTAGAAACCTTGCATTTAAGTCCATGGTCTAAATCTTATATATATATATATATATATATATATATATATATATATATATATATATATATATATATATATATATATATATATATATATATATATATATATATATATATATATATATATATATATATATATATATATATATATATATATATATATATATTTATATATATATATATACATATATATATATATATATATATATATATATATATATATATATATATATATATATATATATATATATATATATATATATATATATATATATATATATATATATATACATATATAGTTACAATAGTGACCTAGCACTGAACACTATGGGACACTACTCTTCACTATTTCCCATGATGACTTATTGAAATTTAGTTGTACACACTGTTTTCTATTCCACAACAAATTTTTAATCCAACCATACCTACTCCACCTAAACCACATTGAAATAACTTCTTCATCAGCCTTTTGTGGGGAACCTTATCAAAAGCTTTTATATAAATATATATATATATATATATATATATATATATATATTTATATATATATCGTTTCGCGCTCGTTCAGTTCGATTGAGCACAAATCCTATATAAAATTAGTAAATATGTTAAGACATACGGAAAAATCAGGAATCATGCAACAAAGCATGTGCCAGAAAAATCTGGAAGATCAATTTATTATAAAAATAATTTAAGAAAGTAAAAGGAATCGCTTTAGGCGACGAAGATCTTCGAAGCAAAAGAAATAGTCGTGTGAGAGGACGAGTATGTTGTCCCAAAGTTATTTACAAATTTTTGAGCACTATATTTTTCCTTTCATAACGTCAATAGCGACTTAAAAGGATCATCATTTTTTATTAATTTTAAAATATTTTATTTTTGCAACAGCACAATGCTAATCGTAATAATGTAAGCTCATTTACTATAGTTTAATAGTTATAATATTAATAATTTCAAATAAATAAAGTTCAATAAACATCTGATAAAGCTGACGAACCACATTATTTTGGAACACTGGTTCGTCAATAGCAGACAGGTTGATAACAATGTTTGTTAATGATGAATCAGCATATAATGGTTAGGAAATAACACCAATTAACAATCTCATAACTTATAGCATAATGGAAGAAATGAACTAAGATCCAATTTATCCTTAGAATATGGTATAATTTTAATTAATATTATATTAAGTCCTAGGGATAAACTTGATTGTATAAAATCAACATACCGTCATAGCGTAAAATTTTTTTTTTTTATCTAATAATTTTTAATAACTCTTATCAAATTTTAATGATTTTTATTTAATCATGGTAACGATTTTTTAATAATCTGAGAATTTTAATATTTCTCATAAACTTAATTACCAAATTATTCTCAAATAATTTTAGTTTAAATTTTTATAGTGTCCCTGTTCATCAGAACTTAGTAATTTTCATAGTCCAACTAATTGATAATTTACTATTAATATTTTTATTTTTGTGTTGATATATTTTTTTTCTCATTCTATTTTTTCAATCGGCACGCATTTACGTCGTGAGAATTAATGATAAAAATTTGTAATAAACAAAATAGGGTAAAATTCACCGAAGAATTTAAATGTTTTTATCTTAAGAAACTTTTTATTTTTAATATTTCAATATTTAATTAATTGAGTTTGAAGTAAATAATAATATTTAATCCTTAATAACTCACAACTATTAACATATAATAACATATAACATTCTTGTTGATAGTCAATAACATTCAAATATTGTTTCAGACATTAATATTAACAATCGAACACTTAATCTTATTCACAACATTCAAATGCTGTAAATAATACTTAATAAAAATACTGTCAAGCACTGTTTACAACATTCAACAGTCACAGTACAATACAATGTTTACAACACCTTACAATATAATGCTTACAAGACATTATAATACAATGTTTCTATCAAGCACAATAACTTCTACAACACATACTGTTTGAAAATTTTACTAAATTTTTCTTTAATATTTCCTTTTACACAACTTGATTCTATCTTACATTCTACCATATAAATAACACATGTAAATCTTTCCATCCTTTTGAGACCCAATACTGCTGCTGATATTTCTTTTCAAGGTACAAGATATTGCAATTGGGATAAATCAAGGAGGATAGAAGGATACATTCGAAACCAAAGGCTTGGAAAATAGACGGAGAAGGAAGATCTTAAGAATATTTCCGTCCTCAGTCACGTTCCAAACAAGCTACTAAGTGACTCGAGCCGACACGTTACGGTACATTCCAGAACTTAGCCATTAACCAAGGAGATCCGGTACATTCCAGAAGCCACGATCCGGTACATTCCGATACAACTAATGAATTGATAATACATAATATTTGCAATTTTTAATTTTTAAATTTTGATTTTTAACATTTGTTCACGTAATACTTTAATAAATTTTAACATAGTTTAAAATTAAATGGGGGGCATCTGAAAAGTTAGATTGCTCAATTTGGAAAATTCATT
>JABUQX010093871.1:10000-25000 GCA_015478945.1 Trachelipus rathkii | reverse complement strand
TAAACGTAGCTAGCAAAATATATGAAAGAATATTGGAGAGGAGACTGCTAAGCAGAGTAGAAGGAGTCTTGGAAGAATGGCAATACGGATTCAGAACGGGCAGAAGGACAACTGAGCCAATATTCTACATTAAAATGTTGGTAGTAAAGACAATAGAGTAGTAAACAATTCATTTACATTGCACTACGCGATAGAACAGTTGTAATAATAAGTAAAAAAAAGTATGTTAATTATAATAATATAAAATTGAAGTTATAATGGTTGGTTTAACGTATATTTTTTTTTCAAACGGAGGGGCAAAAAAATAAACAAATAAATAAATATAAATAATATTATAATATTATTAATATTAAATAATCAATATTAATACTATGAAAAAATGATAATCACTCATAAATTTCAATTATATACTTATAGTATATATATATATATATATATATATATATATATATATATATATATTATATATATAATATATATATTATATATATATATATATATATATATATATTATATATATATATATATATTATATAAATATATATATATATATATATACTATATATATATTATTACTCTATATATAATTTTAAATATATTATATATATAATATATATTATATAATATATATATATATATATATATATTATAATATATATATATATATAACTATATATATTATTTAGCAGGTATATATTTATATATATATATATATAGATATATATATACACGAGTTATGTATGTATATATATATTATATAAATATATATATATATATATTATATATTAATATATATAAATATTATATGTATATATATAATATTATATATATATATATATAGTAGATTACTGTCCTACTGTCCTCCCCCCAGGAAGGTCCTGGTCTTGTAGAAAACCACGACCTGTCAGTCGACTCAGCATGCTTTTCCACTCGGCTCTGTCTTCCCACAGTCTTCTCTCTTGTATTTCCTCTACTGCAGGCAGCCCGCATCTCATCAACGAATCTTGCAACGACTCCTTCCATCTCTTCCTTGGTTTTCCTCTGAGTCTTCTTCCATCCGGCGTGCCACTCCCACGTTTCTTCGCCCAGACCTGTCTTCATGCATCCTTTCCAAATGTGTCCCCACCATCTGATTTTTGCCACATCTATCCTCCTCACCATAAGTGTCACTCCGACTTCCCTTCTGACTCTTTCATTCCTTATTTCTTAGTCTTTCCAATTATTGCTCTCAAGATCTTCATCTTCCGTTGCTTGTATCCTACTTTCATGCCTTGTGGTAGTACACCATGTCTCTGCTCCGTATAGCAATATAGTGCTAACTACTCCTACGTAATACTCGTTCACCTCTACACCCATATATTGATCTTTCATCAAAGGATACACAAGCCTTGCCGTCTGTTCCTACTTCGTTATTCCTATGCGTTGATCTGCTGCATCACACCCTCCCGTCTTCTGTATATATTCGCACCCAGGTATTTGAATCTATTAACTTTCTTCAGCTTTCTCATTCAACCATGATCTCCCAACCTTCCTCCCCCTCTCTGCTCACCATCTTACCTCAGTTTTCTCAGTGTTCATTTGTAGCCCCTTTGCTCCAAGTTTTTTCGCGATAACATTTCTCGTAATTCTTTCCCATTCCTTCTCTACTTTCACTCCACATCACAAATAATCCGCATATGCCATAATATCTCCCTCCATTTCCCCCACCTCCTCTTTAACCTCTTCAATTACTTTATCAATATAGGCTATGAACAATAAGGGCGACAATACGCTTCCCTGTTTCACCCCCTTCGCCACCTCAAACCATTTTTCATTTTTATACCCTGTCCTAACATTGCACTTAGCCACTTTGTAGATACTCTTCAGTGCATCACACAATCCTCTTCCCACTCCATAATTTTCTTCTAACACCTCCATAATCCATTCCTAGTTACCGTGTCAAAAGCTTTCCTTAAATCCATAAACACTACATAGATCCTCCTGTTGTACTCGTAAATCTTCTCTCTAATCTGTCTCAATGTGAACATAAGGTCTGTCGTACCCCTGCCCTTCCTGTATCCATGCTGTTCCTCTCCCAGTTGTGGTTCGATGATCTCTCTGTCTTTCTCCAACACTCTTTTCATATATTTTTGCCATATGGTCTATCAAGAGATCCCTCTGTAATTTTGCAACTCTCCAGAGTCTCCTTTCTGTTTGTATTTTGGAATAATAACAGTTTTTCCCCAGCTCTCTGGGACCTCTTTCCTTCTCCTTCTCATGGTTATATATATATATATATATAATATATATATATATATATATATATATATATATATATAGTATATATATATTTATATATATATATCATATATATATATATATATATATATATATATTAATATATAACATGAAAGCACAATGTTTTTATTGCAGCTGTAAAGCGGATGCCAGGGGAATTATGATTTATTATTGCAAGTTAGATATAACTAATATATATATATATATATAATATACTAATATATATAGTATATATATATATATATATATTATTACTAATATATATATATTATATTATATATATATATTATTTATAATTATATATATAATATAATATTAGTGATGGAGCGGATTTATCGTCGTCATCGGCGAAATCGTATATTTTTTCTCCAATCGTCTCATCGTAAATACTGCCGATTAAGTACTAGAACAATATTACAAGGGAACTGGAGGAAATGATTATGTTTACTGCATCATATATTTAAACGCTTCTAATTAACAGTAGTTAGAATTTTGTAGTCTTGTCCATGTCTATCGCTATTTAAAATTTTTAAAATCAATGTTTGTGAATACCTTACTATAGTATAGCAAATAAGCATTTTAGTTTAAATATTAAGGTTAAATGAATTTATTTTAAATTAAATAAATAATTATTATTAATCAAGAGGAATTATTATTCATTATTATGATTATTATTATATTTATTATATTAATTATTCATTATTATTATTATTATTATTATTATTATTAATTACACTTATTCCACAAGACTTGGGGTAAGGTGCGTAACATGCACCGGAAACAGAAAAGCAGTAGAAAACTATGACGCAAGTCAAAAAGGAAGCAAAGCTATCTCCCCTCTTTTACCTTTTTAGTAAGAACTCGCGTCGCCAGGTCAGATAAATTCCACCTAAGCTTCACAGGGACCCACGACGGACCCCTCACTATGGCATCTCGTCAATGTGGGGTTCATCCCTTGGCCCAGGTGGGCCACAAACATACCCCCTCACAAAACCAAAAGCCGTTCACTCCTATTATGCACCTTCATCTCGCCTCTGCCAAACTCACATTTCCTCCTCCAGGCATTCCTTTACTGCCTCAATCCACTTTTTCTATTCCGTTTATAATCTGACAAAAAATTTTGTCACTTCAAACAAACTCGAACTTCATATATATATATATTATATATATATACTATATATATTATATATATGTATATATGATATATATTATATACTATATATATATATATTAATATATACTAATATATATTATATATTATATGGGCTACTTAGTATTATTTTGTAGTCAGGGTAACTATCGAGGTATACGAAAGTTTTGCGGCAGGTTTTCGTTGATAGAGGTCTAGGCGACACTGACTCTTCTCTCTCTCTGTAATGACGTATAATAATATATAGTATATAAGTTATATATGATAATATTATCAACTATATATCCCGTAGCTCATCATATCCCTATAAGGTATACAGTCACATATGAATAAGTATTAGCTTATATAGTCATACTACTGTATTATATTACTATGTACTTAGGTAGGTTCTTAGCTCAGGTACATTTATTACCCTATACTTACGCCAAAAGTTTTAAGTTGAACATAACCAACTATATCGTATTATTATACTAATCTTAGTGTATTATATTACTCATAGTATAGATATAGTTATATTAAGTCATATATAGTATATTAGTATATATACTATAGTTTATCTAATATATTTACTATTTCTACTATAGTAGTGCTTAAATACATAGAGAGAGAGAGAGAGGATGAGAGAGAGAGAGAGAGAGAGAGAAGAGAGAGAGAGAACGAGAGAAGAGAGAGAGAGAGGCTGAGATACTTTTGCCTAGACTCAATCAATGCCTTCGGCAAATAAAGCTTCGTACCTCGCGGTAGTTACCGATTCAAAAGTATACGATATAAATTTAATACTTATAATATAAAACTATATATATATATTATATATATATCGATCTCATATATCATCCTATATATTACGCCTTCGCATAATATATGACTACTACTAATAATTTATATTACTATATATACTAAATCTCCCTTAATAGATATATAATACTATAATTACCTAGTAAATATATTGATATAGCTATATATATTATTATATCAAAATATTTTATGAATATTAATACCAATATATATCTCTAACTGAATAATATAATAGATGTTAAAAGCTACACACAAGTGCATGTTAGTTAAACTGCGAGTGCTTTTGCAGAACTCAATGTAATACATACTTCTCGCCATAGTATGTACCGATTTGCGGAACAGAAAGAAGATTGAGTTACTCTCGATCAATGTTTTAAAACTGGTTCACATCCAAAAAACACAAAATTTTATACTCTCATATCAGATCTCATAAATAACATTCTCGAATCTCACCTGTTATTTGTTTTTATTTATCTAATCTCTTAGTGTTACTAATAAACGCTCATGCATGGTCGTCGTGCATAATCGGTGGATTCGCTCGCGTGTGACTGGCTGCGACTGCGTGATACTACAAGCTTACTACCTCAAACAGCGCACAAGTAAGTAACTTGATGGACACCACAGTATTAAATAATGTTAAATATCTTTACTTATGTTGAAATTATATATATATATCATTATTATGATTACTAATACTAGGTATTTAATAGCTGTCTATTCCACCTCTAACGTTATATATTATACGACTTTATTATATGACTATATCATTACTATCTTTATTATATATATACCTATATATTATTATAATATATGAGTAGTACTATATATCTAGTATATAATATAATACTATATAAGTATATATGTATTAAGCATTTATTAGTAGACTCTATACTTACCTATTTACTATATGGGTAGAGCCTAGTCGGTAATATCTTTTATATCATACATAGACATGCACAAGCATTCAGCATTGAATTTACCTTTTAATTCTAGATGTAACAATAAAGACATTTCATAAAAAATTAGAATAAGTTTCTCATGTATAATCAAAATTAATCTTTAATGTTAACATTCAAATTCTGAAAGAAAAATCAAACGTTAAAATATAACTGCGCTGTGCAGTGAATTCATTATCAACTACACTATACTATAATTATATATTCTAATATGTAATACTGCTATATAATTATACCTATTATTAGATCCAAAATATAGTATTATACGTATATCTATATATATATATACTATACTCACTCTCCAGCGATGGGCGTATAGTATATATTTACTAGCCTATTATAGCTATACTTATTTATATATCTGGCTTATATAATATATATATATATATATATATTTTATATATAGACCCTATATATAATATATATATATATCTACTTTACTATTATTATATTGTTATATATATATCTATATATGTATATATATAATAGATATCCGTATATATAGTATAGTTATACGTATATTATATATACGTTATATATATATCTAGTATAGGTAATTATCGTAAGATATATATATTAATAGATATATATATATCTGGATATATATTATTACTGTAATATCACTTTCAAGTGTTAACTGCAAATAAATAACTTATCTGAACACATTAAAATGGCTTTCCAATGAATTGACATGAATATCCCTAATATGTTGGCAACCTATTAGTTAACGAAGCGATGTATTATTTACTACTATATATATACTGCCTATATTATATACACCGTGATTATGTATATATCTATTATCATCTTATTACTACTATAATATTGTATATACACATGATAAGATTAATATATATAATATAACTTATTATAGTATATATAAATATATATATATATATATATGTATCGCTCTGATATATTATACTGATTCTAACCTACTATTAATGTACATATTTAACTATATATATAGTCATTATTACGATCACTACGTGATCTTAATATATTAG
The DNA here is from genome assembly GCA_015478945.1 of Trachelipus rathkii. Classification (NCBI taxonomy): domain Eukaryota; kingdom Metazoa; phylum Arthropoda; class Malacostraca; order Isopoda; family Trachelipodidae; genus Trachelipus; species Trachelipus rathkii. The sequence continues at coordinate 18,815 of JABUQX010093871.1, read as the reverse complement.
TTATTATATAAGCTATAACTATATATTATAGTATATATTAGTTATCTATTAATACTATTATATACACTATCTATAGTATGTACATTTATCTACATATATATAGTAGTACTGATTCCTATAATAACCTTATAATATAGAGATATATATACTATACCTATACGCATACATAATAGTCTACCATATATATATCATATATATATTCTATCTGTATTTAAATTGATATTCACCTTATTAGGATATAAAGTTAATATATATATATGTAATAAGTCATATATATATTATATAATATACCTTATATATATATATATATCTATATTTATACATAATTACACATGCAATATGCATACGTACTATATATATTTATACTTAATAATAATCCTGGACCTTATACTTATAGCTACTCTATTAGTAATACCTCTAAATTATACTATACTTTAGATACTTTATAGTTAAGTTTATTAGCATATTATCCTTACTTATAAAATCCTCTCTTTACAATATCTACCACTTAAAATATATCTCGTACTCTTTTCCTAGCTTCTTTATTAAAGGAGTGAGGCATGGATTTCTAAAGGTTAATAAACGATGAGTACTAATATATACATATATTAGATCCTTATACGTATAATACTACAACCTTCTCACCTTTCCCTCAATATTCCGTCAATATCATGGTCTGACCCACCCTCCTGACCGCGCGGGTTATTAATTATACTGTGATAATATGATACGGTAATACATATTATTCGGTCCTGTATATACTATACTACTATAATAGTACGTATTATATAATAGTAACTATAGCTATACTAATATACTATACTATATATTATTATGATACTATATAAATATATATGTTATTATATAATATATTATATTTATTATATATATATCTATAAGTATATAACTACATAAAAAATTTTATACTATATATTATATATATATAATATATTATCCATACCGTATATCTACTAGCTAATACATATATAACTTATTTTTACAAGCCTTATTAAATTATTAAAATCCTCATAGTATTATATATATATAATAATATAATATACATATATATCTTACTTACTTTAAAATCCATCGCTCCACTCGTATATATATAAAGCTTCAGAAAAAAAAAAAAGGGGAGGAAGTTGACCCCGGGGAGATCATATTTCTAAGTGGTGTGTTTGTAGAGGTATGGACATCTATCGAAGTAAGTAGCAGTTATACTTTATGTACTATTAATACTCCCTATATATATTATAAACCCTATATATACTCACTATACTATATATATTTATTATATATATATTATATAGTATTATGTATTACTACCGTATATTTATTAGTTAATATAATATTATATATACATATATATATTATATATACTAGTACTACTAATCTCCTCCCCAATGCATTACATACTACGCATATATAAATATTATATTATTATATTATATATAGTATATATCTAATATATATTAGTTATGATATATAGTATACCATACTATACTATTATCATACTTAGCTGACTATATGATACTATATAGTATAATTTATATATATACTATAGTATATATTCAACTATATCAACTATTAAATAGTGGATATAATATATATTTATTATTGCTATATATATATCTATTATGAACACTATATTACTTATATATTCGCCCTATATATATCGATACTTATATTTATATACTATATATATATTTATAATATCTGGGTATATATATATATTAATGATATGAGGTATATAGTGATATATATATATATATATATATATATATTATTATATATAGTATATATATATACAGGGGTATATATCTGATTATATATAATAACTGTATAAATATATAATATTACTATATTTAGACTATGATATTGAGTTATAATTTATACGTGTAAATATATAACAGCTAGCTATAGAGTTTATACGCAGTAGATAAACTAGATATACACCTATTAATATTACATCCTATATATAATGTGATGAAATGAAATAATCATTTTTAATGTTCAGTGTAATTAATTTTGTCAGTTTATTCTTAACATGTGAAAGAGGTCGATCATATATGTAGCTATAGTTATTTATATATATTATTAACTTCAATATTAACCGTATATATACTAATATGATATATATATATATTATTAATCAATTTACCTTTGAGTATATATATATAACTAAATTATGAATATAGTATATTAACTCCTATATATAAATATTTATTCATATAACATAAAACTTTATACCTTAGTATCATATCAGTACCTCATATTACTCAGTATATAAAATAGATAATACTAATAAATATATATTATATATATATATCATACTATCATATGATAGTTATCACTATATTATATAGTACTAATATACTATACTACTGTATAGTATACTAGGTATTATGATATTACCTCGTCATATATACGTACATATCTAGTACTACTTTATACTACTATCATATATGATAATACTTAATATTATTATTAGTGCTATGATAAATGATAATTATCCATGGCGCAGTTATGTACGTTTGTTTTTTTTCTTCAGTTTTAAAATTGGTTAACATAAATTTGTATTTTACTTCATACCATGAAAAGCTGTTATTATGACAGGCCGCGTATTTTAAAAACTGTAAGATTCAAAAAACCATAAACGTCAAAATTAGTATCACTGTCCGCATGGATAATTTCATATTATCATCACTTAATATACGTGATGTATATATATATATATCTATATATATACCTATATATATATACTACTTATATATAGTCCTCATACGTGATTTAGATGTCTACTATATCTATAATTATCTACAGATATATAATATATATATATATAATATATATATTATAATATCACTCATCTATATATATTATATATCACAGATATTTATCTATAATAGACCTACTATTAATATACTAAGTTATATATATTAGCTAGTCCTTATATTATATATATATAGGTATATACTATATGATCATATTAACCTACTACATACTCATTAATTATATAATATATATAATTATATTATACTATAACATCTATCAAATATTATTTATTATACCATTTATAGCTAGCCTACCTACTATACTTGTATATGTATGTATATTTATCAACCTTTTCTATCAAGTGTTTAAAACTGCCAAACAATAATAAGTGTATAAATGATAATAATCAACAGATATTCAGTCACCATGCGTACCTTATATATACTATTATATTATAATTATATAGTATATATATATATATATTATATATATATATATATAGATATAAATTATATTATATATAGTAATATATATATGATATTATCTCTAAATCTATATAGCTTCATACTTATAGTATTATATTACTCTATACGTACTTCATATATACATTATATATAATTATATACTATATTATATATTATATAGGCCTGTATACCTATTATTATCATACTTTATATCATATAGCTATTGATAATACTGTAATATACATACACTATATTATTAATATATATATATAGCACTATACCATATAGTACCCTCATTCATTACTTACTAATATATATATTATATATAGTTTAACTGCATATTAATCTATAGTATATAGATATATAATAATATCATAATTCTATACTATAGGTATATACTATATTTAAGTACTATATCTAGTATATATATATTTATATTCACTATATATCCTATATCATAAAATTGGAGAATAGTAATCAAAGAGTAATAACCAGATTCATGGAGATTAATAACTTTCCACAATAATTAGATAATATTTCATATATACTTGCCTATACATACATATAGAAAGCACAACTAGGTCAACAATTTTCAAATATTAATATACTTATTCTTTTGATTTTATATGTAACTTAAAAATTAATGAGTAGAGTATTACATATATAAAATTAATTTAAAAAAAATTAAATATTAAATATTAACTTAATAATAAATATAGTGTAGTGTTTATTTAATTATGAGTAGCAGAGATTCACAAGACCACTATTAGATACATGCTACCGTTACCATGTGAGGTTAGCGTATGAAGACGTGTATAGGATAACTTTAATTTTGATAAATACAGTCATTCTATATATAATAAATACTACAATATCTACAATATATAGTTCATAAAAATATGAAATTCCATTTGTATCGTAGATAAATTTTTATGATCGGACTGACTCTTTACTTAGATAAATGCTTACAAATAATAACATTTAATTATGAGTATAAATTATATATATATATATACATATAATATAATCTTACTACTCTATAAAATAAATCTCCTATAATCTATCTAAAATAACACCATCTTAAAAACATATGATTTACGTACTGTTATTTCTGAAAGCTTTTATATATTTATTTAAAAGACTGTTAAGGAATGTGGATTTTGAGTTATAGTTAAATCAGATAAATTACTGAATCTCATTCCAGGATATATATATAATCATATTATAATTGAATTAATCTTATCATACTTTTAAATAACTCATCTCATATCTACAAATATAGGAGCAATCACTTAAAAATATGACATACATCTCATTCGTTTTAACTTTCCTTTATAATTCACAATCGACCTTTCGAAAACCTTCAATCGTTTATTCCGTTCAGCGTCATATAAAAGATAACAAAATAAAAGATAATTCGTATCTTTTCCTGAAGCTTTTTATATAACACGAGTGAGAGCAGTGAAAGAAGAATATCAAACTCTGTGCTAGAATAATCAAAGAGGCGAGTTCTCAAACTATTATCATCTTCTTACTAAATAAGTAAGATTCGATTTACAATGTACTGAATAGTATATAAGGTGTCCTACCTTAGAGACTACTTGAGCGGTTTACAAAGCGTTACGCGTCTTACATTACTAGTTGAGATATAGTTAAATAAACGTATTAGTTGGTATGTTTTTAAATATTTCCCAATTATTATATAGTTGTGAGTTATGAAAACTATAAATATCTATATAATATAAAAATAATATAAAATCATATATAAATAATATTATAATAATATTAATTAATTAATTATAATAATTAATATATTAATATATATTAAATTAGATTAATAAAATATAATATAAATATATAATACTATATAAATATATATATATAAATATATTACAATAATTAATAATAATAATAATATAATAAATATATAATAATAATATAAGAATAATATATATAATAACGTATATATATAATAATAATATAGTAATATAATAATATAATTAATCATAAATATATTAATTATAATAATATTATATATATTAAATAAATAAATAATAAAATTTATAATAATTAAATATAAAATAATTAAATTATAATTAAATAATAATAATAATATATAACATAATAAAATTATAATAATACCATATTACTAAACAAAAATAGAATAATTAATAATAATAACATAATATTATTAATACAAATAAAATAGTGACAGATTATTTGTATAATAGCTTAGTAATAATACTAAAAAACATATTGAATAATTATTAGCTACAAAAATACTATTAATAAATGCGGGCGCATCACAGTAATACTAAATATATAAACATCAATATCTCATATCACTCACTCTGCGCGTATTAGAATACCAAATTCTTCTTTCCATATTTTTTAAAAATTTAATACTGTACCAGTGTATAAAATATTACTAAATGTAGTATATACTTTTTACTTATTATTATAATGAAGTAGTTTATCACGTTATACTTATATTATACCTAACAACTTAATATTCAATGATTATATGATATCTTTTTCTTCAGATTTATAATAAGTTAGCATATCCTTCATCTTATAATTCACACTAATATAGGATACAAAGTTCTTCGTGCTCTTCCGTATTCATTGACTGTAGTATTAATATAATATGTATTGGTAGCATTCTATCTGCATATATATGTATATATTCTTAAATAGGTTACCCAGGATATATATAAACTACTATAGCTCCAATTACCCTATCTCAGAAATCATGATATTGTATAAGATCATATTAATAAGGCGTATTACTTATTCTACATAACGGGGATAAATCTATATGGCCGTCCAGGCTTCATTCACTTATCAGACATCACTCTGGTAACTCTCTATAGGAGATTAATAGTGAATAACCACTTATGTTTTTAAATATTTAACCCAAATATAACTACATATATCATATTTTAGATCATGGTAAATTATTATAAAGTCTATATTAGTTTAAATGTCAGATGATCACTCAATATTTTTCAGAGACACTCGCTGGTATAGACATGAATAGTTATGATTATATGTATGTACTATATATCCTGCGTGATTGCGAGATAATAGCGGTAATATGTTATTATATTGAATATAATATATATTAATATATATTAATATAATTAATATATATATATTATATTGATAATATATATATATTTAATCATATACTATTATATATTAATATATATATATATGATATATATATATATATATATATATTATTTAATTATATTATATATATATATTAATCATATATATATATATATCATATAATATATACTTATTATAATATATTACAATATTATATATATATATTATATATATATAATATATAATATATAATATATATATATATAGATATATATATATTAATATATATACTATAGATATATATATATAGTAGTCAGCCATTAATTATATATATATTATATATATAGGATTATACAATATATAATTAATTAAGCTATTAATTATATATTATTAATTATATATTAATATATATATATATATAAATAAATAATTATATATATGATTATAAAAATAAATATATACCGTATATTATATTATATATATATTATTTATAATTATTATAAATATATACATATATTATATATTTAGTGAGCTAGTAGTATAAACATTACCTCGACATTATATCCGATAGATATTCTAGCTACACTCCTACATTATTAGACAGATACCGCTATCGCTCAGCTCATATTTGCCCTTACGGATAATTAGTTTACCGGAATTTAGGTCCTCGTAGAATTTGTATATAAACGAATTTGATATAAATAATACTTAATACATGAAATCTGATATATTGCAATATGAACACCTAAAATGATTGAAAGGCTACAATTACAAAAATTATCTCACGCTTAATTAAGTCCGTAACTCATATCTATTTATCAATAAAGTGAGTCCATATTTCTCGATACTGAATATACACTTTCATACATAGATTGGAAAAAAATTTGAGTTAATTATGCTCAAAGATACCTTACTTCTGCTTTGTACGCCAGTTCGTCAAAGTTACAACATTCTTACTAATGTGGAAAAATGACATTCAAATCCCACTGCATTAGTACTTAATTTAATAACCATTTGAGGAATTACCAAAAAATTATACAGCCTCTACAGCTTACCGTATCTCCTCCGGATGAATACGCTATATAATAGCTCTCAAAGCGTAAGCGAGACATTTTTGAACACCTCATATAGTAAAACTGATTAACTGATTTCATTTATAAAACAGAAATGTAGAAAGTAATTTAATAAAACTATAAAGCTAAGAATACCGCTTTTAGTTAGTTCTGCTGAAATTATAATGAACCCTTCATATACTATATGAACCTAAAATTTATCTTATTATGAATTCCAGTTATAATAACAGGGTGGATAATTTCGTGTGTAGTTGTCATAAGCGACACACACATATTCGAACATGGCTCATAACATCCCTCACCCGTCTGTAGATTGCAGTTACGTAAAATCATCTTCTCTCAACCCGACTTCCCGCACCAGCTCTCTAATATTGAATAATAAGTATCGGCAATACTCTATTATAATAGACAAAGGATAAAAATGTATCTAATCATATATAATTCCCCACACGCAATTAAGCATGATTATCTCATTTTCGCAACTAAATAGTTAATGATTACCATATAATCACAAAAAAAATTATAGGACAGGGTTCGCGCTCTACCATTGTAGTACAAGTCTACTCAGTATATTTGCTTAGATCACGCTTTTAAATTCTCAACTGCTAAGTAATGAAAGCATTCTTTGGAAACCTACTTTTAAATGAACTAACATTGATGATACGAGTTTTTTCAAAAAAAGAATTGCAAAGAATATTACGAGTAGTAATACCCAAAAACCTAATGCTGCTAAAATGAACATAACTGCCTTTTAGGCTTTCTGTGCGAGAGAAACTTTAAACTGACTCTTTAGGGGACAGCCACTAAGCTCATTGCATATTCCTTGCTCACATGTATGTCTCAACCTCGCAAGTCAGATAGGTAGAGTAAATTTTTTTCGGCGTTACACAATGATCCAATTCCAACACTACATATAGGATCATCATTTGTAATCTAGTTCGTTTTTCTGCTGATAGTTTTCCAACTCATCCGGTCGGGGTAAACAGGTAGATATGCGGAAACCTTCGGCTTCACATTGTGTGCATGAGACTGTGTTATTTTCCTCAACTTGACTGGAGGCATGTAGAAAAAATTCACTTCAGCTGAATCTTGTTACCTTGAAACTCTCTAACTTGTGTTAGTAATGTGTTGGATTTCTTGCGTGCATGCTCCTATCGTATTTATTAAATGGTCCTTTGGAAACAGGAATGAGACTGAAACTCTAGCAGAGACACCAGAACACCTTCATACAAAGTAAAATCTTAATAACAGTGAAGATTCATGCTGTGGTCGAAGCAATTTTCTACAGTCCTCGGATGAATTTATTCAACATACAGTCCAAACGGACACAAAGAAAAACGTGAACACGGATCCCTTAACGTGTATTACCATAATATTAAGTCGTGTGCA
>JABUQX010093871.1:2500-5000 GCA_015478945.1 Trachelipus rathkii | reverse complement strand
TATATATATATAATATATATATTATATATATATATATATATATAAACACTACCTTTTAACGTGCGTTATCCCCTTTTCAAAGGGTAACACGGGGGGACTACAGTTAAATCGAACTTTTAAGGCGGCCTGTTCCCAAACCAGCGCCACCCAACGTGTTTGCCGTCGAGTTTTAATTCTCGCCCCCAGGTAATAAACTTCCAACTGCTACGCGTGGAGGATTGAACCAGCGTTCTCTCGTATTAGAGTAGGCGAGTCAACCTTATATGTTTTCCCAGGCTTATCTATGATGATTTACATTCTTAAAGATATATATAATATATATTATATATATATAATATATATATATAATTATATATATATATATAATATTATTATATATATATATATTATATATATATATATATATATATAATAATATATATATACTATATATATATATATAATATATATATATATATATATATATATATTTAAAGAAGAACATATAATGAGAAGTAAAGAATAAACTGCCTTCTCTGGGATTGAACCACCGCATGTTGCGCGTGAGGACAATATGCCGGGTGCTATACAACTGAGCTATATTCAAGAACAGTTATAAAGCAACCGAGTGCCCGTCAAGGCGACATCACCAGGTGTCCAGCCTGTCCTATCTCTCGTTCTTATATTTTAGATGTTAAATATTGCATAATAATCCGCAATTTTGATAAGATGCTTAAAGAAAGAACATATAATGAGAAGGTAAAGAATTAACTGCCTTCTCTGGGATTGAACCACCGCATGTTGCGCGTGAGGGCAATATGCCCGGTGCTATACAACTGAGCTATCCTCCAAGCCTAAAAACTTGGATTCAAGAACAGTTATAAAGCAACCGAGTTCCCGTCAAGGCGACATCACCAGGTGTCCAGCCTGTCCTATCTCTCGTTCTTTATATTTTAGATGTTAAATATTGCATAATAATTCGCAATTATATAAGATGTTAAGAAAGAACATATAATGAGAGGTAAAGAATAAACTGCCTTCTCTTGGATTGAACCACGCGCATGTTTGCGCGGTGAGGACAATATGCCCCGTGCTATACAACTGAGCTATCCTCCAACCCAAAAGTTGGATTTCAAGAACAGTTACTTGGGTTGGAGAGATAGCCTTCAGTTGAAATAATAAGAACACAAGAAGCATATCTCTCCTCACGCGCAACATTGCGGATGGTTCAATCCCAGAGAGGCAGTTTATTCTTTACCTTCTCATTATATGTTCTTTCTTTAACATTCTTATCAAACTTGCGATTATTATGCAAATTTTAACATCTAAATATAAAGAACGAGAGATAGGACAGGCTGGACACCTGGTGATGTCGCCTGACGGGAACTCGGTTGCTTTATAGCTGTTCTTGAATCCAAGTTTTTTGGCTTGGAGGATAGCCTCAAAGTTGTATAGCACCCGGGCATATTGTCCTCAAGCGCAACATGCGGTGGTTCAATCCCAGAGAAGGCAGGTAATTTTATTTACCTTCTCATTATATGTCCTTTTTTAACATCTTATCAAATTGCGATATTATGCAATATTTAACATCTAAAAATGTAAAGAACGAGGGATAGACAGGCTGGACACCTGGTGATGTCGCTTGACGGGAAACTCGGTTGCTTTATAACTGTTCTTGAATCCAAGTTTTTTGGCTGGGAGGGGAAAGCTCAGTTGTATAGCACCGGCATATGGTCCTCACGCGCAACATGCGGTGGTTCAATCCCAGAGAAGCAGTTTATTCTTTACCTTTCATTATATGTTCTTTCTTAACATCTTATCAAATTGCGATTATTATGCAATATTTAAACATCTATATATAATATATTATAATTATATATATATATATATATATATATATATATATATATATTAATATATATATTATATATAATATGTGTGTGTGTGTGTGTGTGCAGTGTATATATATATATTATATATATATATATATATATATATATATATATATATATATATATATATATATATATATATATATTATAATATATATATATTATATATATATATATATTCTTGAATAAAAGGGAATAAAATAATCTATCATTGATAGTAATTTCAATATATATATATATATATATATATATATATATATATATATATATATATATATATATATTATATATATATATATATATATAATATATATATTCTTCTACTTGCTCTCGTAACAGCAATATAATTGATAATTTCCTCCGTTTATGGTGAACACTCATTAAAGCCAATTCTTTTAGTTTTTTTCGTTCATTAGAATTCAGAAAGTATGTTTTGAGCTTTTTCATAGTAGACGTACATCTTTCAGGAATGCACTTTGAGAGTGAGATGGATGCAAAATTTTTAATAGATATCGATAATGACTTTACTAAGATCGGTAAGTATGGATGCATGGCTCACGAACTTTGCTCTCAAACTGGTTTGCAAAATTATGAAGAAGAAGAATTGTAATTGCTTTATGTCTTTTCAT
>JABUQX010093870.1:0-12500 GCA_015478945.1 Trachelipus rathkii | reverse complement strand
GCCCCTCTTGTAATTTCGGCTCCGACTCCACTCAAACCCTTGCGGCTCCGCCTCCACAGCCCTAATCAAAAGTTTTAAAAAATAAAACAAATTATTATTAAATTACTTTAGTTACCTAAGTAACATAAATAATATGGCATTAACGTAACGAAAATTTTTTTTTTTAAAATAAGTTTTATTCCTTATAAATTTAATAACATATACTATTTAAAATAAATAGTATTGCTTATAAATTTAATAACAATACTATTTATTTTAAATTTTATTAATTTGAAAAGTACTATAATATTAAAATGAATTAATTGCTAAAAGTAAATTTTTACCCAGAGATTCAAAAGATAATTTTAGTCCTATATTTGGCAACTTCAAAGGAGCTAAAATGATCAATTAATTTTTTAATTATGAAGAGGTTTATGATTTTTAAGAACGATTTGTGATTTCTCTGCTTAAAGAAATAAAGTTGCTTTTGCAATTAAAAAGAAAAACAAAAAAACTTTGTTACGTTCCTTCCATATTCGTAGCAGTTGTATGGTAATTTACGAAACGTTTTTTTCCAAGTGTCACCTTACATTTGAAGAGAAAAAACGTTAAGTCAGAAGCAAAAACTCTATGCGTTAACAATCTTTACGAACACTCGCGTTCTTGTTATTTAACTCGCCGAGAAATAGGATAGTGTCACCCTTCACATGTTGAAGAGAGCTCCTATACCAGTATAGAACACACACCTCAACACTCGACCTGAAAACCGGATAGGACAACGCACCTATGCAAAGAATCTCCTTATGAAGAAACTGTGCGAAGAACATGACAAGTCAAGAAGCAATAAGGCTCGGCCGTCTCTCCAGTGTATATCTTTCTTTTTTTTTTCTTTCAATCTCTTTTACTTTTTTTTTCTTTTGTTATCTAGCTTTTTTTTTTTCAGCTATTTTTCGTTTAAAAAAATTGTTTTATTATAAGTAATTATTATTGTAACTAATGTTATTATTATATTTAATATAAAATTTAATATTATAGTTACTATTATAATTAATATTAATAATTATTATAATTAAAATATTATAATTATTATTATATTATTATATATTATATTATTATTATTTATTATGATTATTATTAAGATTATTTAATTATTTTATTGATAATTAATTATTATTATTATATTATTATTATTATGATTATATATTATTATTATTATTATTATTGTCTTAATATTAATATTGGAAGAATTTTGGTCCCCAAATTTCCCATAAAAAACCTTAACCTAAGCATTTTTCATAAATTTTTCTTTAATGAAAAAATATAAAACCCCAAAAAATTGCCTTCGAAATGAAATCTAAGCTTAGTAAACTCACGTTGTGACATTTTCAAGGGAAACTCACTAAAATGCATTTTGAAGAAATAATTTGAGGTCAATTTTAAAAGTAAATAAAAATATGTTATTATTATTTATTATTATTTATTATAGTTATTATTATATTATTACTTATTATAAATATTATTATATATTATTATTATTATTATATTATTTATTATTAATTATTATTATTAGTTGTGTGTTATGTTCATGTTGGATTGTTATTATTATTATTATTTATTATTATATTATTATTATTTATAGTTGTTGTTATTATTATTATTATATTATTATTATTATTATTATTATTATTATTATTATTATTATTATTATTATTATTATTATTATTATTATTATTATTATTATTATTAATTTATCGTGCTATCAGTTATTAACAGTGCATATAATAAAATTTACTGATCCTATCTACTGATGACTTTTCATTTAGAAACTTTATAGGTTATAAATTTATTTTCTTTAAATACTTTTTTGTGAGAAAGAGATTGAAGCGTTTCAAGAATTACGTCATAACTGCCTCGAACAATTATGAACGCAACAAAATATATTTTTTAACATCAAAAAGTTTTTTATGAAAGTAAAACAATACAAATCGAATTTGAAAACAAATCGCGTAAACTAAACAATGAAATTGTCAGTTCAAATTTCTTAAAATTTAATATATGTACTTACATTTAGTACATTTGATAACTTATAACAATTTAATTAGGTTAAACAAAATTTTTCTAACATTTATAATTTAAAATCTATAATATAATTAAAAAATAAAAATAATGATATTTAAAATTTTTAATTTTTTAAAAAACTATTATTTTTTCATTATGGAATTTATTAGAAATGGGTAACAAAAAATAATTAATATTAATTTTCTTTATTTTCAAAACATTTGAAAATTTAATACTTTACTGTAAGGATTTTGGGCTCATGTTAATAAATCCTTACGTTTTTCTCTAACTCATAAAATTTTAGGTTAAATTTTTACAACTTAGTTTAAAGTTTTAAAATGTTTGGTAAAAAAAATTACTTACATTAATAGTAATATATTTAATGGAAGTGAAGTTTTATATGTTCACATTACATTCCTTTAAACTATATAGATATATATATATATTATATCATAATTATAATATATATATAATAATATATATAATATACATATACAAATGTTATATGCATGTACACTGATACGCATTCACATCTAAGTGTGTATGTAATGTAGAAATATACTCTATATTTACATAGATATTATATAATATAAGATATAAATATACATATGTATATAATACATATATCATTAATATATATATATATATATATATATATATATATATATATATTATATATATAATATATATACATACGTTGTATTATGTTTAAAAATCTGCAATATCCTTTAAATTATTTCAAATATATTTTTTCATTGCTTTACTCCACTCAACTCGCAAATAATGAACAATCATCTTATGTTCATTCTTTTGTTCTTAGTTTATATTAAAAATACTCACGTACTGTTCACCGTTGCATGTTTTGTTCACCAATGCATATTGGATTAATCACAAATTCCTGTTAAATAAATTAAAGTTATTTTTTAACAAAATTGAACTTTCTTAAATCTAATGGAAAATATAACCTAATCTACCCCATAATCTAACCTATGTAACCTTACCGTAACCTAACCTAACCTAACCTAACTAACCTAACCTAACCTAAAACCGTAACCTATAACGCCTTAACACCTAACCTAACCCTACCTACTCTAACACCTAAATAACCCTCAACGCCTAACGCCTAACCTAACCTAACCCTAACCTACCATAACCTAACCTTAAATCTTGACCACACCACTAACCGCTTACATAACCGTAAATCTCACAGCTAAAGGTGAATCCAAAATTTTCATAATTAAAAAATAATGGGATTAATTACCTTTATTTGCATTTCTTCCATTATCTACTGGAGGCTGACAACAAATCTTAAGTTCCTCTTTTGTTTTAACGTAATGGTAATTTATAATAATAATAAAAACTTAAAACTAACCAATAATTAGCATAATATTGTAAAGAACAATCCTTCAACATTTTTCTTAGCACCAAACAGTTAATAATTAAATAAATTGTTTAAAAAAAAACTCTCATAAATATAATTAAAAATTTTAAAAAGAAAAGAATTTATTAAAAATTATCTAGCTTCACCAATACTCTAGGTAAATATTTGAATAACTTTAGGGCTTCTCTTTCATAGCGTCGGAAATTTTACTTTTTCATTTATTAACAAAATTCACCAAGAGAACGCTAAGAAAAAAATTAACATTAGACCCGGATTTCTGATATAATATATATATATAAGATATATATGATATATATAATAATATATATAATAGGTATAACCTACTATAATATAACAATATACTATATCATATAATATATATTAATATATATATATATACTATATATAATAAATATATATATATTTATATACGTATTATATATATATACTATAATAATATATAATATATTTATATAAATAATATTATATATTTACTATATATATATACTATATATATATAGTACTATACTATATACTATATATATATATATATATATATAATATATATATATATATATAATAATCATATATACATAAATAATTATATAATATAAAATATATATCATATACATATATATATATATATAGATATATTATATCTATCAAATATCTATCCTATCATGTATAATTTATATTTATAATTTTTATTTATTTTTACATATTTTTATTTTTATTGTTATTTTATTTTTATTTTTATTTTGATTTTTTTTTTTATTTTTTTTAGGTGTTTTTATTGTGTTATTTTTACTTTTATTTATTATTTATTTTTATTTTATTTTTTTATTTTTATTTTATTATATATATATATATATATATATATATATAAATAATTATATACTATATATATATATATATAACATATAGATATATATATATATAATAGTACTATATATATATAGATATATATATATATATATATATATCTAATATTTATATATATATATATATATATATATATATTAATATATAATTATATCTATATATATATATATGGTGAGAATTGGTTTAGAGCGACAACTATCATCAATTCATATCTCAAAAACTACAAGAGCCACAGGGAAAAGGAATACATTGCTGGAATGCTGGTCCAATTATAGGGCGGAAAATGTAAAAAAAAAAAAAAAAAAAAATTAAAACAATGAAAAAAAATAAATAAAATACTAATCTCAAAAAACTACAATAGCTTTCCAGCGAAAAAGAATACATTTTTGGAATCCTGGTAAAATTTTTAAATAGGAACAATGTAAAAAAATAAAAAAGAAAAAATATTATGGCATTATAATTATAAATATGATTAGAGAGGCCTATTTAGAGCCGCATGAAATTTTCAGATTTACTAGGAAATACGAAAAATAAGAAATGTTTCAGATAATTTTGGGCTTTTTTTTTTATTTAGAGAAAAAAAAATCCAAGGCTATACCGCACCGATGGCAGGAGTCGGGGTCTCTCCTGCCGTCCGGGGCCAAACTACGGGGGTAGGGACTAACCCCCCCTCGCGGGGAGGCGTCTCCGAACTCCCCGCATCTTTTGCGTATGGGTGTCGCGTGGGTTCCCTCCCGCCCCTCCCCTACGGGGTATGGAAAACGCCCCCCTGTTCCCCGTTCGGCTCGAAGGCCCCCTACAATTATGAAAATATTAATAACAATACAAATTAATATATAAATAATATAAATATATGTTCATAATATTATGCATAAATTTATATTATAGATATAATCTATTTATTAAAAATACATTTACAGAAAAGATATATATATATTATATATATATAATATATATATGATATATAGTCCCTGCTCCTAAAAAAAAAAAATAGCCAATATTTATTTATAAGTTTATTATTATTTATTCTTTAAAAAAATTTTCCTAACTAAAATTTTTACAAGGATTCCAAAAATGTATTCCTTTTCGCCGTAGCTATTTGTAGTTTTTTGAGAAATGATTTTTATTTTTTTTTTTGTTTACAGTCATTCTCCGCAAGTAAAAAAAAATTTTGCCAGAGGACGGGAATTCCAACAATGAATTCCTTTTCCTGTAACTATTGTAGATACTTATTAAAGTTTTGTGTTTTTTAGAAATATAGGATCGATGTTAGTTGTCGCTCTAAACCAATTATTTATATAAACAATTATATATATAATTTATAGTTTGTATATATAGTATATTAATATATATATATTATAAAACTTATTATATATAATATATAATATATAACAGAGAATTATAAATTAATATATTAATAAATTATATATACTATATAATATAATAATATATATAATATGATATATAATAATATTATAAAAATAAATATATATTATAATATATATATATATAGTATATATATATATATATATATAATATAATTATATATAATATATATATCATATATATTATAAGATATAAATATATATAACTAATAATATATATAATATATAGAGTATATATATATAAAAAACTGATATATATGATGAAAAATTTAAAAATAATAAAATCAAATAAATAACATATAATAATAAATTAAATTAATTTAATAATAATATAATAAAATAATAATGACACAGTAAAATATTAATAGTAATCTTTGCTGGCCTCTCCGTATAATATTTTAAAATAAACAAAATATATAATAAACTAATAAACATAATATAAATGAATAATATATAATGTAATAATATAATATAATAAGAATATATAGATTAATAGATAATACATCATTGATGAATAAATTAATAAAAATAATAATATAATAATATCATCGATAGTAGTCTATACTAATAATAATAATTATAATAATAATCAAATTAAATGAATAATAACATATTAACGAAGTAATTAATAATTAGTAATTAAATTAATAATATAATAATAATAAAATATAATAATCAATAATAATAAATAATAAATAAAAATAAACAAATAAACTAGTACCAGGAATATTTGACCGAAAACGATAATAAATAATAATTAATAATATAATAATAATATTAATTCTTATAATGTATAATAATTAATTTTATAATAATATAATAATAATAAAATGACATAATTAAATAATTTAAGAATAATAATAATATATAATAATAAATAAAAAATAATTATTTTCATATTTAACAATAGATATTTATATAATTACTCTTGAAGAATAAGAAATGGATATAAAATAATAATAAAAAAATATAAAATAAAAATAAAATAGACTACAATGTGAAAAAAGAAAAATAAAAAGATATCAAATAAAATAATATAATAACATAATAATAATTAATAATAATAATAATATAATAATAAAATAACTAATAATATAAATAATACATAATAATAATGAATATAATAATAATAATCAATAATAATAATAATAATAATAAATAATAATAACGTGTATGTGTATGTAGACTTATTAACTTAATATAATAATATTAATTTATTATTAATTTATATTGAACCAAATTGGTAGGTATAAAATTTTTAAACGAAAAATACTGAAAGCTTTGCTTCTGATGACCCTCCACATCCACCTCTCTGTCTTCTCTTCAAATATATCATTTATGATTATTTATAAAAGGAATTTTCAAACCGTTGCTCAAGGGGGTTGAGGTGAACTCTTGAAGGGAATGGGGCGGGAACAGTGTTTTCGTAAATATTACATCACTAACTGGCACCTAGGATAATAGAGATCAGGAACGCGTAACCAAAGATGTTTCTTTTCAATCGGCCATTAGCCAAAAACTTTATTTTTAAATTCCTTTTTTAAGTAAAAGAATTAATATGTAAACATGTGCCTTATGTTTAACAGGATAAACACTCCTGACTACAACGTCTCGTCAACCGAAATCTCCTAATGTTCGAATGTTCTATGGCTTAAAATCTTTTTCCCCTCCTCCTTCTACTACAATAATCTTTGTTTGCTTTCATGCTACTGTCTTCTCCTAACCACCAGAACAGATTTTCCACGCCTTTTATTGAATAATAATCCTTTACTACTCTCACGAGACTGTTATTCTTTCTCATCCAAATACTGACGGTCCTCTACTGTTAGGAGACGGGATCCATGTATAATAACAACTGAATGGTTTGGGCTGCCATCTCATACCGTTTATCCGTGCTGGTGGGAAGACCGAATCATTCAGCTTCTCAACGATCTGGGTAGCAACTAATTAAAGACACCCACACACATCCCATATCGAATAAACCAGTTCTTGAACACACTTGACCCTATTGTTACATTTCAGTCCTTCTTTCTCCCTTAAAATACATCCAGCTTTCTCTCCTCTATCAGTAATCTGACCCACAACCCTATTTTTGCTCTTAAATTAATACTTTCTCTCCGAAACACCCACTGTCCTGCCCTACTCGTTTTTTCTGGCACTTGATCGGGGCTGATTGGGGGGCCTTGCGTTGCTCCTACGCTAACTATAATGGAATGACTGCTTTTTCTCTGGTGACGCTTCGACTGTCGCGCCGAATAAAGGTCTATGGGAGCTGTGATATCGTTTGATGGGATCACACTGCAGCTAAGCGTTTGCATCTTCTTCGACCTCTAAATCTTTTCTTCCTCATAATATTCCATGGTTCGATCGTGCTTGTTCTCTTGGCATTCAGGCTAGAGAAGTGCGTATCGGGAGTGGAAAAAAATAAATCTGTTCTAATATCACTCTTGCTAATTCTTCATTTGCTAGAGAAATCCGTTGCAGGGTCCATATACGGCATCGACGACGAGCCAAAGCGGGGCTATTAACATAAGCACACACAACCACCAAAAACAATAAACCGGAAAGGCGCTAACCTCCTTTGTCTATGAAACCTTACTCGACAAATCTTTCTGGCGTCTTGCCAAAAACCATCAACGTACAAGTGGCCAACAGCGGCGGCCTAACAACTTTTGTTTAAAAAAAATCTGTCTTTCCTGCCTCTTATTCTCTCTGATGGGTCCATATATTATAACTATCCAACTGGAAAGGCCAATCTCATTGGACGCCTCACACCCTTATTCCTTTACCTCTAAAATCAAACCCACTGGAAGACCAACGGCCATCTAGGCATTCCCTCATCCTCCTTCTTAACCTGCCTCTACAAACGCGCTGCTCCTATCAAAGCCCCCGCGTGGGAGATCCGGCCCCTCTTGACCTGCAGTAGGAAATTCCTTACATTCTCGAACTTCGAGGTGCAGGGCTACCTGAAATCTTACGAAACCACCGTTAAGGGGCAAGGCGGGTGGTCCTGGATAATGGCAATTCGCCCTCACCGACCGACAGAAGAGGGTATTGAGGGTGTGTGCTTCCGTAGCTATATCCCCAGACCCTTGCGTTCACCATATTCTCTTATAGTCCTCTTTCAACTCTAATCTAACACTGTTCCTCAGGTATGGAAGCACGCACCATGTCCTCCAAACATCTTCCAAAAAGGAAGCCCGCTCTGATCTATTATCTACTTATTGCCCTATTAAGCTACTACTTTGTATTCCATCTAAGATATTTGAAAAACTCTGCTCAACTCTCATTTCTTAGATCATCTGGAATCTCATTCACTTTTCTTTCGATCGCCCAGTTACGGCTTTCGCTGCCGTCTCGCAGGTGCTACTGGCAATTTTCTACTTTCTATTTTTTAATCTAACTGCATGATTTCAATTGGTTTTTTTCCGCCCTTTAGGAAACCTACGGGAACTTGACAATATACCTTATTTCCAAAGCATTCTTGACCCGGCATATGGCACGGCCGTCACTCCCTCTCCAAGCTCCCCTCTTTTGGGGTTCCTCCTTCTCTTTGCTTACTTAGTATGTCACAGTTTTTCTTTCAAAAAAATCAAACACTCCAATATATCGGCCTGCATTTGTTGTTGGGGCGTACTCTTCCTTCCTTTATTCTGTTTTATCAAATAGGGTGTCCTCAGGTTCCGGTCTTATCTCCTGACTTTTCCCTGAAACTTTTCATTAATGATCTCACCACACATCTAACTCTAGGTTAAATGTATAAATCACTGTATAAAAATTTTCACTCATATGCCGAGACACTCGACCCTTTCATTCTGTCCAAGCGCCATTCAAGGCTTGCCTTCCTTCTCTTTTACTTCGCCGTCGTGTTTTGTAGGAAATTGCCTCTCGGTCTTAATCTTTCTGGCGATATCTAATTCTTTCGCTTTATCTGGGATCAGAATTTCCGGGGTGGGTCGTCTGAAACCTTTGTGAAATTCAATTCTTAAACAAAAAACACTCAACTGTCTGCAAAACCCCCTCCCTCCTAAGACAACTCTGTCAAACTTTCCTTGGCTTTCACGGTTCTCTCGTCTCTCCTAATGACAATATAAACATCCTATAGGCCTTAATATACAACAAAAAAATGTCTTTGGAAACCTAGAAGCAATAGACCCGACCGGGGAGATGCCCGGCCAACCCCGGCCATTTTTAGCGACCCCGGCCCGGCCAAAAATCAGGGAAAATAAAACCGTGGGTTTTCTACCTGGGCGGTTAACTGTAAAAAATTATTGCAATTTCTTATTTTTGGTTTTTACCTCAAACAAAAATATAAAAAAAATATAATCTTTTAAAATATTAGTATTATCTATAAATTCTATATAATTATTGATGCAAAACTAATAAACACTACCTAAAAATATTAATCAATTTTTTTTTGGTTTAGTTTACTTGCTATTCTATGAAATTTCAAACCTCTCTAAAAATTTTTGAGGATAAAATTATCAATTTTCCGATTGTTGCAAAGTTCGTTTGATGAGAATAGTTCTCGTGTATCGTATCTATTTTTCTGATACTTACGAATTCGGCGAAACAGGAAAAAATAAATATAATTGGTTAAAAATTATATTGTATTATATTATTTTATTTTAAGTAAAACATCACAAGAAAAGTTCAAATATTTTTTGCCAGGAAAATCTCAATTTTCAGAAGTCTGAGAAGTTTTGTTTTTGAATTAACTATATATATATATAATATAAATATATATATTATATATATTATACTATATTATATACTAGTAAAATTAAACTATATATAAATATTATATATCATATATATAATATATATGATATATAATATTTACATTGAATGTATTAGATATATATATACTTATATGTATTATATATACTCAAATCATATAAACGTTCCTCTGTAACTAAAACTATATCATATAGTATATTTATAATATTCTAACTACATATTATATCTATACATAAACATATTATTATCTTTTAATAATAGATTGCATTTTAAAACATGTGTATAATAATATATATATGATATATATATATTATATATATATTATATATTACTAATATATATAAATATTAAGGATGAGGAAGGCCATGATGTTTCTCTTTTTTAGTTATTAGCAATTCATGATATAATACTAAATGGACAACAAATATAAACATAGTTTTAAAGGCACTTTGTTTCTTAAAATAGCCTTGTTTTCTCCAGCAAATGGAAAAGCCTAATTCGCTCCCGAACACGAGACCCTCTTCAGCTAAGGACTGGATTCTATTTCGTTGATCTTCATCAGTTTCCAAGTGTGTGTGTTTCAGTTGGTCTGCGATTTTCTTCAATGGGGCTATATTTTGTTAAATTTTTATGTTTTATTCAGATAATTTCATTGTTGGGCTATATAAAATCCTAGCTGTAACTTCAACACGGATGCTATGTAGTTTACTATTATAATATGCAAAAAGGATTCCATGATTTTGCGATGATTCGTGTGCCTGTGTGAATTGATATTTCTGATCACTTTGTATTGCTTGATATTGATAGAGTGGCGGTGTGTTACGCCTATGACCTTGTTTTTAAGCTGAATTATGCTGTCTCTTGTTGCAGGTCATCTGTATGTGTTGATTATGTTTTCTTCTTTTCAAATCCAAAGTTTCTTCACCTATATATGTTTTAATGCAAGTATTGCAGGGGATGTGAAATATATACAGGCCTGTTGGAGATTTTGCTTTGTGTCCGTTATCTGGGAGATTGGTGGTATGAGGAATATGTGTTTTTTAAGTGATTTATTTGATGGAATGAGTGGTAATATTTTTTGTGGTAATATTTGTCTTAGACGAATATAATGGGTAGGTGTGAGGGATGGTACATACAAGCTCGCAGCTATATCATTT
Source organism: Trachelipus rathkii (assembly GCA_015478945.1). Lineage (NCBI taxonomy): Eukaryota > Metazoa > Arthropoda > Malacostraca > Isopoda > Trachelipodidae > Trachelipus > Trachelipus rathkii. The sequence continues at coordinate 918 of JABUQX010093870.1, read as the reverse complement.
CACTGTTAGCCCAATTGACTTTTTTCCTTAAGTACCTCTTTTTATTTTTTCTTTTTTTTTTTTTTTCTTTTTATTTTTTCTTTTTTTTTTTTTTTTTGTTTCTGTTAAAAAATGCTACTGCTTTATTGCGATGTGATAAAAAAAAACTCAGATATAGTAAAAGCTGTTTGAACAGCTATGCGCGACTGTATTATGTTTTCTTGTGCTAGAAGGGGGCGAGTAGCATTATACGAAAAAGCCTACGGAGAAAGAAAGAGATGACAGAACAGCCTGAAATTAATTTGTACGTCGTTTTGGGGAATGTATCCTTTAGATAGCCAAGGTCTAGATATAATATGTTGACGTGCGAAATGGTTGAGTTTTCTATATATGTAAAATTGCACGTGATTGTCTTCCAATTTGTTGATTATTTTAATGGTATCGAGAAGGGGATAGAGTTGTGTGGGAAGCGCATTTTCTATCGTATAGCTGAAACTGAAGCCAATAGGACGGTTAATTATAGTTGTGAGAACATCGATTAGGGTTGGTTTGTGATGTGAGATAGCACATGAAGATAACGCGACATATATATTGTCATCTACATATTCATTCGTAATCCTAAGACTATTGCTTTAATTAAGCGGTGGGAATGAACGAGAAAATAATGAAATAATTAGTCTGTTAGGTCTCTTGAACCCACATGCCAATATAGATTACTGAGTCCAAGGCTCAATGGGGAAACAGAGTGGGTCGGATCCATACTCAGGTCCCGAAAAAGGTTGTTGAATATTGCCATTAAAATGAAAGAAGTTATGTGTAATGAGAGATTTAATGAGGGAATGTAATATAGTTTGAAACGGGAAGGCCAATCTTTCATTACAACATAACTTCTTTCTATATCAGGAAATATACAAACAAACCTTTAAAAAATTTGGAGAC
>JABUQX010093869.1:15000-16829 GCA_015478945.1 Trachelipus rathkii | reverse complement strand
AGAGAGAGATAAGTACTTGATGGGGATGTGTATATACAGCTTGGGGAGATTTTTCCTTTTCATTGTTACAGTTTTTTGTAGTGCCTTTTTTGATTGAGTTTTTTTTTTGAGGGAGTGAGGGGGGATTTTTTTTTTATTTTTTTTTTAACGATATAATGGTAAATTGAGGAATTGGTTAAATAAGGAGGTGGTTGCAATTTTTCGGAGGAAAGGTGGCTTATAGTACCTCTTTTTTGCTTTGTTAAATGCTTTTGTGATGAAAACTCAGGATAGTAAAGTGATTTGAAAGTATTGTGGATGTATTTAGTTTCTTGTGCTAGAAGAGGGGGAGAGCATATACGAAAAGCACGGAGAAATAGAGATGACAGAACAGCTAATTTTGTGTTTGGGGAATGATTAGATAGCCAATGTATATAGTTTGGTGCGAATGTTGGTTTTCTATATATAGTAAATTGCAAGTGATTGTTATTCCATTGGCCTTCCCGTTTCATATATTAAAACAGCTCATTAATCTCTCATTCTTACAACATAAACTTCCTTTCATTTTAATGGCAAACATTACAAAAAAACTTTCCGGGTGAGTATGGGATACAGCACTGACTCCCATACTCAGTAACATAGTATATATGGAACTAACAGAATTTTATCATATTTTACCCCACCCTTTATTAAACAATAGTTTATGGATTAGATATGTAGATGACATTTTTGTCTCCCTCCCTCACAACACCAACCCTAATGATGTCCTAAACTATATTAACTCTATTCATCCTTCAGTTCAGTATACGATAGAAATGCCTTCCAACAACTCTATCCCCTTCCTCGATACCTTAATCACATGGAATAACAATTACTTGCAATTTACTATATATAGAAAACCAACATTCGCAACCAAACTATATACATTGGCTATCTAATTCATTCCCGCAAACACAAAATTAGCTGTTCTGTCACTCTCTATTTCTTTCGTGCCTTTCCGTATATGGCTTCTCTCGCTCTTTTAAGCAACAAGAAACAAATAATCTACAATACTTTCAAATGCACTTTACTATCCTGAGTTTTTCATCACAAAAACATTTAACAAAGCAAAAAAGAGTTACCATAGCACCTTTCCCCCGAAAAATAGCAACATCTCCTTTTTACCAATTCCTCAATTACCCTTATATTCGTTAAAAACAAATATTACCAAAAATTATTACCCTCATTCCATGCAATAACCTTGATCTTAAAAAAACATTCTCAACCCGCGCAAAAGACGAAAAGAAATCTCCCCAAAGCTGTTATATCACATCCCCAGCAAATACTTGCAAACATAAACATTTATAGGTGAAACCATAGATTGAAAGAAGAAAAAATCAACATAAAGATGACCTGCACAAGGACAGCATAAATTCAGCTTTAACAAGTCATAGGCGTAAAACAGGCCACTCTATCAATATCAACAATCATAAAGATGATAGAAATATCACATCACACACGAACCATCGCAAAATCATGGAATCCTTTTACATTTATAACCCTCTTACCTCAGCCAGAAGCATCGCGGTTAAGCGCTCAATTTTATACAAAGATGAATATTGCGCGTGACATGCACAGCGAATATTTTTTAACATACCTTGTCGATAATAGTGCAGACGAACTGAAACACACTTGAACTGTTGAAGATCAAGAAAGAAATCCAGTCCATTAGCCTGAAGAGGTCTCCGCGTGTCGGGACGAAAATTAGCTTTCCTTTTTAAATTTATTTCAATTAAAAAAAAAAGTCCTTTACAATGTTTTTAATTGTTTACATTTATGTAATAAAATGAAGTGACCAGTAAAGAATAATA
>JABUQX010093869.1:0-5000 GCA_015478945.1 Trachelipus rathkii | reverse complement strand
AATCCCCCTCCTCTAACGTACACGCTCGCTCAAAACACAATTCTGCCAAAAACAAGCTTTCATCTAACAAAAGAAAACTTTGTGAGAGAACAAAAGGCCTGCGATAGACTGAAAGATCTTTATGATTTTGCCAAGCCTCTACTCTCTCACAATAAACCTCTTCAGCAGCAGGACGTTACGGCTGACACTTTCCCGCATGTCCTCATTGACAACATCTTACATTACGCAACACAGGAGGGTACCTTTTTACTCCAGGTTCCCGACTCGATGATACATTCTATCATTGAATTTAATCATGACTCTCTCCCATCTGGACACTGTGGCATTGATAGAACAGTGTATAGAATCAGGGAAAAGTACATATTTCCTAAACTCTATACTCTGGTGAAAGAATATTGCACAACTTGCGTCTCATGCCAGAGAGTTAAGGGTAACAAGCCAAAACTTGCAGAAATAAAAAGTTACCCGCTTCCGTTCGAGCCGTTCTCCAGGCTCCATCTAGATGTGCTGGGCCCTCTACCTACCTGCAAGGAGACTAAGGCCAAGTATATATTGGTGATGAAGGACAGCCTCACGAGATATGTGGAACTCGTCCCTCTCATTCACCACACAGCTAAAGATATAGCACAGGCATTGCTAGAAAGAGTTATATGTCGCCATAGTACGCCTGAAGTAGTAGTGTCTGACAGGGCCCCCGAACTAACTTCTAACTTCTTCAAAGAGATTTGTAAACAGTGGGGTGTAAAAGCAGTGAACATAGAACATAGTCGTTCGCAGACCAGAAGCTAACGGTCTCTCAGAGAGAGAAATGTTAAAGATTGCAAATCATCTGCGACACTACGTAAACTCGAACCACACTGACTGGGGTAAATTAATTCCTTTCACTCAAATTGCAATTAACTCCACTTTTAACTCTTCTATCGGTTGCACCCCACACTTCTTATTGTACACGTACAATAAACGCCTTCCATGGGATCTTCCTAATTACATCTCTCCTTTTACTAAAGGATCAGAACCTCAAAAACCTATTCACGAATATATACAAACTCTTGCTGAAAGAGCTAATCTCATTCGAGACCAGGCTCGCCACCATCTTCAACAAGAGACAACAACACAAATGAATAAACAACATAAGAAAGCAACTTCAACTCCGATTAGGGTTGGCGATTATGTGTTTGTAATTGACGTTAAGAAACCAGGGCAAAGTCCGAAATTGTTTTCGAAGTGGACCGGCCCGTTCTTGGTCAAACAATTAGTCCATTTCAATAAGTTACTTTTGCAATGTTTAAAAACTTCTAAAACTTTTATTGTGCATAGGGACAACATAAAAATTACTAAACTTAGAGCTAATAATATTCCAATTTCTACTACCAACCCAAAGAGTGATCTTGTACCATCTAATAAACCCCCTCCTAATATAGTTCAACAAATTCAACCCCCTCCCCCTCCCCCCACCCCACCAATTCCCAACACCATCTATTTTAAGAGACAACTTCCACCTTCTTTGCAATCACCACAGAGAAATCTCTTACCTCCCCCCCCTCCTCCATCTGACCCCCCTTCCCCACCTCAATCTGATTCACCTCCCCTACCTCAACCTTCTCATCATCCACCTCATTCTCCTTCTCCTCCTTCACCATCTCCTCTTTCACCTAGTTCTCATCTACCACTTCCTTCAACTTCTCACTCAACTCCCCCATCTCAATCTCATTCACAACCTACCTCCCACGCCCACCTACCAAGCCCAAGGAAAAACTTCTTTTTCTCCCCCTCCCCTCCAAAGAGAATGTCCTTTAAAGGTTTTCCCACCAACATACCCCCTAGATTATCTTTTGATGAATCTCCACCATCACACTCTTCAGCACCTCACATTCAGCCTTCAGCACCTCACATTCAGCCTTCAGCACCTACCATACAGCCTTCAGCATCTCAAAGTCAATCTCCAACACCACCCCCCTTACCACCAAAATATCACTTCAAAGTAGCACATCCGATCCCAACACCACGTCCACCACCACCACCTCCACCTATCCCACAAGAACCTTTACAACCTCCTCCATCATTCCCACTCCCTTCTCCTCAAGACACAATTCCTATCCCCCCATCCACACCTAGAAATACATCACCTCCTTCTCCACCAGATAACAGATCTAGAGATCACACCTTTGTCCCAAATTTCCCAATGAGAAACACAAACATCCCTCATCCCATGGCTTTAAGGGACAGACAACAAAGAACAATAACTTAGAGGTGGCAGGCCAATATTATTACGCAACACAAACAAAATATTCCTCGAGCTAGAGGTTTTCCACCAACGGTCCATCACATCCGTGAATATTTATTAGTTTTCCTTTATAAAAACTCCAAGGGGCAGAAACAATTTTATACATTTACACCAACGTATAAATATAAAAACATATTAAAAATAGACATTTTAAATATGCAAAATAGGAAAAGTTAAACCCATTTTCCAAGTAATAAGATATTTTTTTTTAACAACAAAATATTGAAACAAAAACCATCTCTCATAAATTTTTCATATATCTTCTCACAGGAATCATGCATGTAATTTGGTTCTTCTTTCAAATAATATTATCAACTTCCTTCGCTCTGGAAAAAGAAAACAAATATGAAGTACACCCAGGATTCATAGCAAAACGAATAGGACAGATCAAATTCATCACTTCCTATCTAGAAATACACACAGACATAAGATGTACAACAGAAATTTTTCAACAAATACAAAGGGTAGTAAGCAAAAATAATAACTTAACATCTATTTATATTCCTTATTTGCAAAACCGGTATAGAAGTAGATTTTACCAAGATGAAAATAATACCTCCCCAGAATTAAGTTATATAACAAGATTATTGGACGAAAGTCAAAAGAAATTCATAGCTTTATCAAAAGATCCCTGGGTTCTATCTCATGTAAAAACTCAGCCTTCAGCACACCCCAGGAAAATCAAAAGAGGTCTTATGGACATAGGCGGTTCAGCTTTGCAATACCTATTTGGAACCGCCACCATGAATGATATTCAAAAGCTCAAAACTAGAATAGACATATTACAAGATACACGAACCCACTTGTATAATTTAAAAGAACAAATTCATAATAATACCAACACCTTAACAGCTATAACAGATAACCTAATAATCATCTCAAAGTACGTAAATTCATCAATTTCTTCAATAGAGCTTCAACAAGAACTCTTAAAGTTAAACATTTACCTCAACTTAGAAAAGACCATCTCAGATAATATATATAATCTTATTAGGACAGTTCAGAACATCTGGGAAAACGCCAAAACACATAACACTCCTCTAAATTTGTATTCATTTGACATCATACTTGAACTTATTCAAAACAGCAGTCAAACTCTACATCACCAACCAATACTTCCTCTCAACCGTGAAACTTTCTACCAATTTCTTACTTTCTCCTGGTCTTATATCCAAGGAAATCACCCCTACATATTATCCACCATCATACCCTTCTCCGAAGAAACCCCTTATGAAGCTTTCAACATCATCCCATTTCCAACACCTTTCAATGATACTTATTCTAGAATCATACTGCATAACCCCTATCCATATTACTTTTTAAACCATAAAACATTAAAATTTACCTACAGCACAAGTCTTTCAGAAGATATTTGCAAGCACTCAAACGATAATTACATTTGCTTTCCTTCAAATCTTATACATCAAATAGATTATCAAGATTGTATCTTGTCAGCCATACTTTCTAAACCCAACACTACATTCTGTAACTATAATATCTATCCTTACCAGTTACCTTACACTCTTAAAGTTGGAAACTATACTTTAATCTCCTTTCCTTCTCCTATAACCGCTTCTATCTCTTGCCCTATGAAACAGCCAAATTTAGGCACTGGTGCATTATTCTCCCTCTTCCAAGGATGCACCCTGGTATCTGAAAATTACTCTTTCAAATACCCTCCACACTCTTCCTTGCAGACCAACTGGCTTTCAAAAGGCCCTCAGTTTCCTGAACACCTAGAGACATCTCATGACTTCCTTCCAAATATAACTTCTTTTACTTCCAAGTTGAAATTAAAATCTATTCATCCACATTGGGACGCTTCGTTGGATAACATAAACAAAACTTTACAGACCCAGGAATTAATCAACATCCATTCATTTTCCATATCTGGTTTTTCCATTTTTATTGCTATTCTCTGTACGGTAGGAATCTACTACTTTTATATAAAACTCCGTCCAATTCAGTCCGCTCCTGCAACTCCTCCGGCAGCTCCTTCGGTAGTACCGAGCATCCAGCATATCGTTCTTCAAAGAGCTCCATTACCAGAACCTAAAACAACTCCACCAGTGTATCCCGAAATAGAGCCAATCTACTCAAATCCATCTGCCAAAATCGCTTAAGAATTTTTTTTTGGCAAAGGGGACTCTATACTAAAATAATTCTTTAGTATAGGTATTTTGAAGAAAAAGAATGCTTTACTTCAAGGCCAAATTTTTTTTATATTTATATAAAAAAAAAAATTATATATAAAACTTAACCCCCCCCCCTCCATCCGTCTTCCCCTTTATTATTTTTTTTTGTAAAGCATCGCCTGATGTTTCCCCATCTCCCCATCCGATTGCTATCAGGAAAAGCCCCCACAAAAAAAGTTTCCAGATTTCACCTGTTTTTACAATTATTAATCCTAGTACCTCTTCTTTGTTATTTTTGTTACTATTTTCGTATCTTTCGTGATTTCAACTTAAAATATTCTTTGTAATTAAAAACTTTTTGAAAGTTGTTTTCCCGAAAAGTTTGCAAGGAAATTCAACAAACTATTCCCCCAAGTAAACCTTGTAGCATTTGTTTATTGAGACTCTTCCCCCCAATTTTAAGGGAATACCATCTTCTCCACCCCCCCTTCATTTCTCCACGCCGACAAATTTTTCCGCCACGAGAATCACTTTTGATTTATGTGCTATCCGTATAGATGTGCTTTGTTCTAATCCTCATA
>JABUQX010093868.1:57500-69121 GCA_015478945.1 Trachelipus rathkii | reverse complement strand
TTTTGGAGGCAAATTTTGCAGCGAGAAAGAACGCGCGCGCTCACACACACACAAGATGGTCCGAAAATTACATCATTGAATTAAAGTACTATTACAATTGCCAATCCGTCGATACATTCAAACATGAGAAAAATAGTAGATAGATTTTATTTATTGAAAAATGAAGACTATTTTAGCTGCCGAAGATTTGAGTATAGGTCCAAACCGTTTCCACAGCTCGGCTTTATAGTAGAGCCAAATTAAGAAGACAGTTCAATGAGAAACAAGAAAAAATAAAACCAAATTAAGTTGCTATGGATAGCTTTATCATTAGGAAGAATCAAACTCTAAAACGGTACAAATCATTTATTACTCTAAGTTGAAGTTCAGGTATAAACTAAATACCGTATAAAAAATATGAATTCAATAAATTGCACAAAAAAATACAAACCTAAATCTTAATTCCTCTTTGCATTATAAAAACAAAAATATTTTGAAGAGTTTAGAATAACAAACACGTGAAATATAGAAATAAAGTGAAGTAAAAAAAAATATTAAACTAATTAAAAGAGTCAAACTGGAAACATGTACCAAATAACTGAAAAATAAATATAATAAAAATTGAACTTTCATTTTTAGAAATAATTTTCCTGCTTCATAAACATAAGAGAAACAAAACCTCTTAATACAATAAACGCATCCATTTAATACATCTAGGCCTTCATTTAAATATCTACTGTAGACTAAAGCTTCAGTCTCCTAAGCCTACTACTGCCACCTACTATCTACCAGTCTACTAATATAAAGTATTATTTAATTCTAAATACAGTAAATTTATAATAATTCATATTTTTAAAATAATTTCAGGACTGTCGTAACAATCAATGTTCATTTTTAACACTAATCTTTAATAAAGATTCAAATGTTTTTATGTTTTCTGTGAAGTTGAAGATTCACCTGTGTGGGTTCGAAGGTGAACTATTAAACTACTTTTATGATTAACACATTCCTCACAGCAAGAACACTTAAATGGTTTTTCACCCGTGTTGGGTTCGAATGTGTCTTTCTAAACTACTTTTACGATTAAACTTTTATGCAAGTAACGAACATTAAATGGTTTTTCACCCGTGTGGGTTCGAAGGTGAAACCTTAAACTAATGCTCTGATTAAAACTTTTCTCACAATAAGAACACTTAAATGGTTTTTCACCTGTGTGGGTTCGAATGTGGGTTTCTAAAATATCTATTACGATTAAACTTTTATCCAGCAGACACCATAAATTGGCTTTTTCACAGTGTGGGTTATAATGTGGGTCTAAGGATTTTTGATTAAACTTTTATCACAGTAGAACACTTAAATGTTTTTTCACCCGTGTGGGTTCGAAGGTGAACTATTAAATTACTATTTTGATTAAAACTTTTATCACAGTAAGAACACTTAAATGGTTTTTCACCAGTGTGGGTTCGGAATGTGGGTTTTTAAACTATCTTTAACGATTAAATTTTATTCACAGGAAGAACTTAACTTTTACTGTGTGGATTCGATGTGGGTTTTCTAACCAATTTTAGAATAAAACTTTTATCACAGTAAGAGCATTTATGTGGTTTTTCACCAGTGTGGATTCGAATGTGGGATTTTAAATTAGGTTTCCGATTAAAACTTTTATCCCCAGTAAAGAACCTTTTTTAAATAGTTTTTCACCCGTGTGGATTCGAATGTGTTTTTCTAAATTACATTTATCATTAAAATTTTTATCACAGTAAGAACACTTAAATGGTTTTTCACCCGTGTGGGTTCGAATGTGGGTTTCTAAATTATTTTTACGACTAAAACTTTTATCACAGTAAGAACAATTAAATGGTTTTTCACCCGTGTGGGCTCGAATGTGGGTTTCTAAACTAATTTTTTGACTAAACCTTTTATCACAGTACGAACACTTAAATGGTTTTACCCGTGTGGGTTCGAATGTGATCTTGTAAATGATACTTCTGATTAAAGCTTTTATCACAGTGGGAACACTTAAATGGTTTTTCACCAGAGTGGTTTCGAATGTGACACTTTAAATCACATTTACTAACAAACTTTTTGGCACAATAAGAGCACGTGAATGCTTTATCAGTATTGTTACACTTTTCAGTATCGCAAACGGAAATTTCTTTCTCAAAAAGATTTTTGCAATCATTATTGTCATTTTTAATATTTTTATTAAGCAAAGCTGAAGCAGGACCACTATACATTGTTGATGTTTTCGTATCAAAACTTTTGGACCTTAAAAAGTGGCTCTGTCTCATAGTAAGTTTTGCTTGTGGTAAGGCGGCTTCTGCTTTAACTTTAACTGAAAATAAAAACAAAATACAACAAACATTAATAAATAAGTCATTTAAAAGAAAAAATAATGAGTTGTGGAAAAAATAAGCTTTAAAAAAGAAAGAAAAGAAAAAAAAATCCACCCTCGTTACTATTTCAGTCAGCTAAATAAATTTAGGTATTAGTCAGCTAAAAAATTTAAATATTAGTTGCGTTCCTGCGAACAAATTTTGACTCATAATTTGTTAAATTATAAGTTATAGCGTTTTTATAACCAATTATGAAAGGTAATAACGTCATTAAAACAATGACGTCAAATCAGAAATAATCGCTCATAATCGGAAAACAATAAATTTTTTGACTCCCGAGAGCAGGCAATGAATAGCTAATACGAAAGTCGACTCCGAGAATGCTTATGTAATACAAAAATTGTGATTGAGAGCGTGTTTCAAAAAATTTTAAACTATGACGTCAATCATGTCAGGAAAAATCATTTTAAGTGGAGACTTTATCCTCAGACCCCTTACTTTTTGAAGTCAAAATCAAAATTTTCTTTTTTTTTATTAGATTATAGAAAGAATTCCTCCTGTAAATATATGGTGTAATTAATTTTTAAAAATTCTAAATGGTTTTTTTAGATACTGAAATTTATTTAGAGACGTGTCAAACTAAAAAATTTCAATTCCAGTCAAAATTACAATTCCAGGTTCAGGCTGAAAAAAAAAATGTTTTATTTATAATTAGAGAAAATCTATTTTTTTTTTTATATTCCCAACCTTCAACCCATTCTTCGGATTTTACTCAGTCAAATAATTGGAGTCGAAGCCGGAGCCACAGTCGAAGCCGGAGCCACAGTCGAAGCCGGAGCCACAGTCGGAGCCGGAGCCGGAGCCAGAGTCAGATCCAGGGTATATAATTTTTTTCATGAAATATTTGAATGAAAATTATATTGCCAGAAGAACCTCTGAACACATTTTCAAATAGTGCAGATCCTTAGTCGATCGGGCCGCTCCCGAGTCCAGAGCGGAGTGCGAATTCGGAAGGCCGGTGTTGGAGCCAGAGATGAAATTTCGAAATATATTATTTTTTAGGTGAAAAATTTATTGTCAGAGACGTGCTGAATAATATGCAATTAGTGCAATGAAACTTAGTCAGATCCGCAGCCGGAGCCGGATTCTGGGATGATTTTTTTTCAGAAAATATATATTTTAGGTGAAAATTATTGTCAGAAGGCGTGCTGAACATTTTCCAAATAGGTGCAGAATCCTTAGTCGGATTCGGATCCGGTGTCGAAGCGGAGTCGGAGTCGGAGCCCGAAGTATGAAATTTTTTCAAAAAATAATTTTTGGGGTGAAAAATTTATTGCAAGAAGACTTGCTGAACAATTATCAAATAGTGCAGAAACCTTAGTCGGATCCGGAGCCGAAGCCGAGGTCAGAGCCGGATCCTGGGAATGAATTTTTTTCGGGAAATATTTTTTTTAGGTGAAAAATTTATTATCAGAAGACGTGCTGAACAATTTTCAAATAGTGCAGAATCCTTAGTCGGATCCGGAGCCGGATCCGAAGTCAGAGCGGAGTCGAAGTTGGAGCCGGAGCCAGAGTATGAATTTTTTTTTAGGTGAAAAATATATTACCAGAAATAGTGCAGAAACCTTAGTCGGATCCGGAGCCGATGTCAGAGCCGGATCCGGATCCTGGGTATGAATTTTTTTCAGAAAATATTTTTTTAGGTGAAAATTTATTCTCGAAAGACGTGCTGAACAATTTTCAAACAGTGCAGAATCCTTAGTCAGATCTGGAGTCGGAGCCGGAGTATAAATATTTTTGAAAAATAATTATTGTCAGAGCCGGAAGCAGGATTCTGGGTATGATTTTTTTCGGGAAATATTTTTTTAGGTGAAAAATTTATTGCCAGTAGAAGTGCTGAACAATTTTCAAATAGTGCAGAATTCTTAGTCGGAGCCAGAGCCGGATCCGGAGTCAGAGTGGAGTCGAAGTCGGAGTCAGAGCCAGAGTATGAAATTTTTTTGAAAAATATTTTTTTTAGGTGAAAAATATATTACCAGAAAATGTGCTGAACAATTATCAAATAGTGCAGAAACCTTAGTCGGATGCGGAGCCGGATCCTGGGTATGAATTTTTTTCCATAATTATTTTTTAAGGTGAAAAATTTAATGTCAGAAAACGTGCTGAACAGTTTTCAAATAGTACAGAAACCTTAGTAGGATCCGGAGCCGGAGTCGGAACCGGATCCTGGGTATTAATTTTTTCTATAAATATTTTTTAGGTGAAAAATTTATTGCCAGAAGACGTGCTAAATAATTTACAAATAGTGCAGAACCCATAGTCGGATCCGGAGCCGAAGTCGGAGCCGTATCTTGGGTATGAATTTTTTTCAGGAAATATTTTTTTAGGTGAAAAATATATTGTCAGAAGACGAACTGAACAATTTTCAAATAGTACAGAATCCTTAGTCGGATCCGGATTCGGAGTCGGAGCGAAGTCGGAGTAGTAGCTGGAGTCTTAGCCGGAGTATGAAATTTTTTCGCAAAATATTTTTTTTAGGTGAAAAGCGTATTACCAGAAGACGTGCTGACAAATTTTCAAATAGTGCAGAAACTTTAGTTGGGGACGAAGCCGGAGCTGGGTATGAATTTTTTTTCAAGAAACATTTTTTTAGGTGAAAAATTTATTGCCAGAAAACGTACTGAACAATTTTCAAATAGTGCAGAATCCTTAGTCGGATCCGGAGTCGGAGTCGTAGCCGGAGCCACAGTATGAAATTTTTTCGAACAATATTTTTTAGGTGAAAAATTTAGTGCCAAAGATCGTGCTAAACAATTTTCAATAGTGCAGAAACCTTAGTCGGATCCGGATCCGGATCTTGGGTATGAATTTTTTCAGGAAATATTTTTGAGGTGAAAAATATATTGTCAGAAGACGTGCTGAACAATTTTCAAATAATGCAGAATCCTTAGTCGGATCCGGAGTCGGAGCTGGAATCGGAGCCAGAGTATGAAATTTTTTGAAAAATATTTTTTTATTTGAAAATTTATTACAATATCTTTTAACCATTCATCTAATTCAGGACCTTAGGTGGAGGCCGGAGTCAGATTTTGGGTATAAATTTTTTTCTAGAAATATTTTTTAGGTGAAAATAAATATATTACCAAAATAAGTGCTCATCAATTTTTCAAAAATGTAGAAACTTAGACGGAGTTCGGAGCGAAGTCTAGAATACATAAATTTATTATAGTTTGCGGTGGAATATACTATATATATATATCATATTATATATATATATATTTATAATATATCATATATATATATATATATATATATATATATATATATATATATATTATATATATAATAAAATTTTTTAATAGTATATATATATAATATTATATACCTAGTCTATAAAATAGCATTTTCAGGGAGTAGAGGCTGGAAAAAATTTCAATCGCGCCAGGACTACGAACATCGACAACAGCGTCGCCCGTTTGACAATGCACAGGAGGCTCTTCACTAGTCGATCCTCTCCTAGATAAAGAAGACCATCTCGAACGTTTTTAACAATCTCATAGCTTCGATATCACTTTTGCTTTGACAGCTCAATACTTATTTAATATCGACAGGAGGTGGTTTGAACACTGCTGGGGTACATGGCATCTTCTTGGGGTGCTCCTGGGTTAACGAGCTAACCGCAACAAGATGAAGAACGCCAAATGGGCAAGCATGCTTGTTGCCAATTTGCAATTATGGCGAAAAAAAATTTTCACTCGACCAGGATGCGAACATTCGACAACAGCGTCGCCGTTTAGACAATGTTCAGGAGGCTCTACCACTAGTCCGATCCGACTCCCAGAAAAATAAAGCATCTTGGAACAGTTTTTCAAATTTCTTGCTTTGATATCACTGCTTTAAAACTGGCTAATTTAAACCCTCAGAATGGTGCTTCGAAAACTGCTGGGCTACACGGCATTCTGCTGGTTTGCTCAGGGTTTAACCAGGAGCAGCCATAAGAAGCAAGTACGCCACATGCACAATATACCTGTGCGAACAATTTTTCAGTAATAAAACGAAGAAAAAAATTCAAACAGCGCCAGGACTCGAAACGCTCGACATTAGAGTAGCCGTTAGATAATGTAAATGAGGCTAGTTCAATCCGCCTCCCCCCAAAAAAATTGCATCTCGGAACAGTTTTCAGTCTCCTGCTTCGATATCACTGTTTTGAAACTCAGTTCTTATTTAAATCATAGAAGGGTGCTTGGAACCATACTATATATATATATATCTTTATATATATTATATATATATATATATTTATATTATATATATATATATATAATTATATATAATATTATTATACTTATATATATATAAATATATATATATATATACTATATATATATAATATATATATATATATATATATATATATATATATATATATAATATATATATATATATATATATATATTATATATATTATATATATAATATTATATATATTATAATATTATATATATATTATATATATATATATATTATTATTTACACATAGAATTATATTTATTAGATATATGAAAATAAGATTTTTGCGTCTGAATCAAAAAATAATATTTCCAATGCCGCTTCATTTTTACAAACACTTCATTTTTTAGCACAATGAGATCACAAAAAATTCATTAAAAAAAACGAACCAGTTTTATTTCCTTCAAATTTGGTACCAACGTTACATATAAAATCATAAACAGACTGACGTTTATATTAAACGTTTTAGTAGAATGTAAGGTGGTGTCAAACGTGATTGATTGTTTTTCCTTCAAAAATTTTGAAAGTACTTTTCAGAGATTGTAAAAAATATTTTAAATATAAATTTGAAATAAGGTGTCTAATGAAATTATTACCCCACTAATTGGGAGTATTTAGTGAAAACAACATTGAAATATTTAAGATTTTATTCACATTTTTGTGGAAGTTCAAAAATAAAAAATTCTTCTCTTCCACCCCACCCCCCCAAAAAAACAAAGTTTTTTTCTTTTTTTTTTCATAAAATTAAAGAGAAAATAGTTATTCATCAAAAAAATATTATCTTTTATCGGTTTGAAGGAAATGATATTTGAGGATAAAGTCTCCCCTTAATCCATAATTTTAATAAGTGCGAACGAACGCAACTATTTAATAATAGTATTTTCTTTCCAGAATAAGTACTTCCTGTTGATGCTCACATCATCCTTATTAGTATAAATAATAATAATAATAATAATAATAATAATAATAATAATAATAATAATAATAATAATAATAATAATAATAATAATAATAATAATAATAATAATAATAATCTATTGAAAGTGATGCAAAAAAATAAAAAATAAAATAAATAGCGTATCTTCTATACATGAATAAAATCTACATTGTTAGATTTATTAATTCTGCATTATTAAAATATTAATCACACTTTAACTTCTAAAAATACTATAAAGCCTCTCCTCTTTCAAAATTATTTTCATAGCTTGAATTCGTCTTCCACTTTATCTCAATTAAAACTCAGGAACATTTTAATTTAATATCACAAATATTAAATATTTTTTAACAGGTTTTAATTTTGACAGAGTTTTGACTGGCTCAACCCCAAAATTGAAACTGAAAGCTTTCATTCGATTTGCATCAAAATCAAAGCAAGATTCCGCTTTTTCGAGCTCTAAAACATTTATTTGGAGGAGTTTTTTTGTCCCTATAGGCTTGTTTTGCATTTTAATGTGAAGAAAAACCATGTACCTAACATTTGTGAGTTCACCTACAATTTTTGTCCAAATGACTTGAAACTTAAACCATATTAATATCCATTTAAACTATCTATTATCCAAAAAATTGTAATACGGATTTCTCATATTTGCCACCAAATGCCAGCAATTACCAATTTCCAAAAACCCACTGAAAAATGTTTTTCATAAATGAAAAATTGCGATACATTTCTTTCTGTTGATCCAATCAACATGAAATTTTCAGAGTTTGTATAGTTGGGGTAGAAACACCTTTTCTACTTCGATCATTTCCTTTGTACACACAAACGTTTGGCCTCTGGGCAGGGGGGAAAATGGACAAAAATTAAAAATTTCTTTTTGGTATACCAAAAAATGTTCCCCGTGTGTAGGGGAGAAAGAATTTCCACAACGTACATTCTGCGTGTCGCAAGAGACGACTAAAAGGACAGCAGTAGCTGGGTTAGGGTCCCGCTATCACTTATTTATGCCCTAAGAATGCTCATGCATGCCTCAAATTTTTGGGGCATGTTTGCGCACTCCACCCGCCAGTTATGGACTATCAAGGGGCAGATGATGATGAAAAAAAATTATCTAAATAAAAAGGTGAACTCCCCCAACTACACATGCCCTGAAAGTTTCATATTGATTGAATGAACAGTAAAACTTAAGGTCAAAATCCTAACCTTCCCTTAAAATCAAATTTAACCTGCTTTTCTTACTCTCAGTGAACCACATCCCATACATTTTCCGTTCAATACGCAACCTCATTTTTTAATTATTATCTTACACACAATGTTCTGTCTCAAAAGATTCTCCAAATAAAAATCTTTATTGCCTTTCGACTTTCAATTAATTTTCATTGCCATCCCTTCCTTCATTCCAAATCTATATAATTTAAAGTGATGGAAAAAATAAGGGAAAAAGTTCTAGAAGTAACGATATACCCAAAATTTCATTTTTCTCATGCTTTCCTTACATTACTTTCTCAGCACACTCACCACTAAATATCCGCTAAACCAAAAAATTGTCATCCATTCTTTCCATATGACCAAACCATCTTAATACACACTTCTTTATCTCTCATTTACACCTTTTTTCAAACCACACAACTCCCTAACACGTTCATTCCTCATTTTATCAATTTTTATCACACGTAACATGCCCTTAACATTGTCCATCTATGAACAGATTGTACCTTACATCTATACCTATTACCTATTACTTTCATTTCAACTCATGTTCTTTTACTACTTTTATGTTTAAAGGTATATAGGACGTAACACATCACCCAATCTGGGAAAAGGAAGTTGATGTATAGTTATCATCTTTTTTATTAATCTTCAAAGGAACCAAAAGAAGAACTATTCTGGACCAGGATGACAAAATACAGTTGTTGGTAAGATTTGTGCACTAGGATATATAATGAGTTCAATGAGCGAGGAAGAATTAGAGAAATGTACCGAACAGAAAAAAAGATATGCAAAAATTAATTTTTTTGGTAATGAAAATTTCAAGTAAAGTAAAATGAATTTCATCTTCTTTGGAGATAGAAAGGTATATCTAGAAACTGAGATTCTAGAATGTAATATTCCTCTGCTTATTGGAAACTAAAGCACTAGAAAAACTTAAGTCAAAAATTAATTTTAAAGAAATGATTCTAGAATGCAATGAACTTCTGGAAAGGAAAAAGATTCCTTTAGTGAAAGATGAGAAAGGTCATTTGGAGAGTAAAGTTGAGAAATAGACAAGAAGCGAAAGTTGTCCTGTTAAATATATAAGGAAGAGAGATGGTTGAAAGATGATCGAAATGGAGAAGAATTGTAGGAAACTTCTCTCCCTTCTTTGAACATTGTAGTTTTGAGAACTTAAAGAATTAATCAGCTCAGTATGCCCAGTTTGACCAAAATTTTTGAGATAAATAAAAGTAAAAGTTTAGTAGAAATTAAAAAAGTCGAAGCCACAAAGTGATATTGGTCAGAGATTTAAAAAAACTCCTAGCAAACCTGTAGTAGGTCTCCCTTGCTAAGAAGTTCAATGAACTTATAGCATTAGATTATTGGTGAACTGGAGGTGATTAAATTTGTATTAATAGATTGGAAACTAGATTCTGGTCAAGCAAAATGGATACAAGTAAAAAGACCGAAGAAATGATGGAATTGTAATGGAAAGTTATAGGAATTTTCGGTCACCACAGAAAATACTAACTGATCGAGGAAGGGAAATCCAGAATAAGGAATTTACTGAATTTACAGATAGTTTTGGTATTGAACTTTTAAGCACGGCAGGCGAAAGTCCGTGGAGCAATGGTAAATGCGAGAGAATGGTAGGAATTCTAAAGGAGAGCTTAAGAAAAGTCAAAGAAGAAAAAACAGGAGGAAAGAAATGGGGTCTCTATTGGATAGTGAATGCTAGAAATGGAATAATTTCGACTGGTGGTTTTTCCACCTAGACAGAAAGTGTTTGGGATATATAATACAACAATGAAAGGAGAAGAAGAAGAGTACACTCCGGCTCAATTAGAAGAAAATTGGGAAGGAATCAAGTTGAATGAGATTATGGAAATTCAAGGAAAAATACAGGAAATTGTACAAAGTATAGATTGTAAGAATAGGATAAAGAGAGCTTTAAAACAGAATGTCAGACATCATAAACTTGAGGAGGCAGAATTAGGAGACAAAGTTTTCTATAAGAAGAGGAATGAAAACAGATGGAGAGGACCTGCAAAAGTGGTGGGGAGAGAAGGAAAAACTGTGTGAGTGAGACATGGAGGTAACATGAAAGAAATCAACAAAGTGCATATAACAAGAATACAAAAGATAAATCACGAAGAAGATGAAGAGGAGGAGAGAGAGGATAACTCATCAAGTGAAGAAGAGGAAGATAGTAGTGAAGATAGTGAGGAGGAGGAGGAGAATGACAAAGACAAAGATTTAAATATATCAAAATTAAAGATAGGAGGAGAATATATGGTTAAGCAGCCCGATGAAGAAAGGTGGATAAGAATTAGAATTGTGAGTAGAGGAGGAAAAAAAGGAGGTAAATATAGATATTCTTATAAAATTGTAAGAGAAGAATGGATAAACCTAAAAGATTATGCGAAAGAAGATATTAGTGGAAAGACAAAGCAAAATATAATAGAGAATGAGGAAGAAACAGCCATAATGGATGATGAAGAAATATATTTGGGAGAAATAGAAGATTGGAAAAATGGCGAAAGAGTAAAAAGTACCAAAAATAAGGAACTTTTAAACTGGAAGGAAAATGAAGTCTATGAAGAGGTTGATTTGAATAAGAACATGGGACCTGTGAGAACAAGATGGATAATAAGTCAAAAAGAAAAAGAAGGAGGTATATGTTGTAAAGCACGTCTTGTTGCTAAGGGATTCATGGAAAAATTCGACAAAGATAGTGTGGCTTGTGACTCTCCAACTTTATCACCTGAAGGTTTAAAAATTCTACTTACAATAATAAAAATGAATGATTGGAGAATAAATACTTTAGATGTAAAAACTGCATATCTTCAAGGAAAAAACTTTAAAAGAGATGTATATTTAGTACC
>JABUQX010093868.1:0-52500 GCA_015478945.1 Trachelipus rathkii | reverse complement strand
TTGATTTGATAAGTAAAGAGGAGGAGAAATGAATATTAGAGTGAGGAATCAAGAATTGAAGCAGGTTGATCAGTTTAAATACTACCTTGGAGTTTGTTTCTGGGCGGGAAATGCTATTAACATAGAATTGATAGTAGAATGAAAAACTTATACAATATTTTAAGATTGCTCTATACGTTAATATGGAATCGAGATGTCCCTCGAAAAGTGAAATTAGTAATGATACGTGTGTATACTATCAACGACTATATCTCACGTAAGCTTTAATACAAAAACTAGAGTAAGATACAAGCGGTGAAATGAGGGTGTTGAGATCCATAAAGAGAGTTACGAGGAGGGATAGAATGAGAAATGTGATATAAGAGAGGAGCTGGGGTGGAGAGTTACTGAGATTTATATGAAAAGGACAGCTATCGATGGTACGGAATATGAAGAGGATAGGAATGAGGATAGATCCCGAAGAGGTACTCACAGATGGAGGCAGATCGGAAGACGCAGTGGTAGGTCCAACCAAGAACCAGATGGAGTGATAACGGTGAGGACGGCCATTTGAAGAGAAGAGGACGCGGAATGGAGGAGCTGGAAGAGTCGGGAATCTATGAAGACCGAACGCGGTGGAGGGGTTTCATCCAGAACATCTGACAAGCGTCACGCTTACAGGAGTCTGGTGAGAAGATGAAAGTGAGAAATATATATATAATTTATATATTATATTATAATATATAATATATATTATATATATTATATATATTATATATTAATTATATATATTAATTATTATATATATATATCATTATTATATATATAATATACTTTATATATATATAAATATATTACGGTATATATATATACTCTAATTATATATATATATATATATATATTATATATATATAGTAATATATATATCTATATATATATATATATATATAATTATATATATATATATATATATATAATTAATATATAATATAATGCGTAATAGGAGTGGATGGCGGGGTTTTGTGAAGGGGTATGGTTGTGGCCACTCCTACACTGACAGAGATGCCATAGTGAGGGTCCAGTCGCGATCCTTCCCCCTCGTGAAGCTCCAAGGGTGGATTTTCTGAACTGCAATGCGGTTCTCACTAATATATAGAGGGGGGCTGTAAGCTGGCTTCTTTTCGACTGTGTCATAATTCTTCTAACCTCAACTTTTCTGTTCCGTGCATGTCCACGCGTCTTACCGCCCAGTCTTGGGGAAAAAAGGTAGAATTATATATATATATAATATATATATTATATAAATATATATATTATATATATTATATTACTATATTATATTAAATTCACTATATTAAATATTAATATATATATATATATATATATATATATATATATATTATAATATTTATATATATATATATATATATATATATATATATAATATAATATATATATTATAAAAACTATTATATATATAATATATATATATATATTATATATATATATAATATAGTATATATATATATTATATATTTTATATATAATAATATATATATATTACTAAGTATATATATATAATATATAAGATTATATTACTATATATATATATAATATATATATATATATATATATATATAGATAGATTATATATATATATATATATATATATATATTAACCCATGCAATGCTTAGAAGAAAGCTGTAAACTAGCAGCAAAATCGGAAAAACTAAAAAGATATAAATTTGAATGAGTGAAATTCAAAGAACAATGAACAACATTTCACAGAAAGTAAGATGTGAAAGGTTCTGGAAGGCTATCTATGAAAATAGTATATGACATAATTATCAAACTGAATTGATTAGAGACCTGAAAACAACCACAGAAATGCAAATATCATAAAAGCGGCTTTCCCAACACTGCAACTATCAGAAATTAGATTCACATCAGACTCTATGGTCTTGTCGTTAAATATGCTAACTAACGGGAGAGCGCCATGAACAAACAGAATACACAATATAGGGTTTAAACAAATTACTGTACTCACAGGCCCATCTATATTGACAGTTTTAATAGAATAATGGAGGGTACTCAAGAGATCCCAGAATGGTTCACTACGTATAAACAACCTTATTACCAAAATTGAAGAAGACAAAAGACACCTGTATGTATAGAGCAGTAATTTTCCTTTCGACAATGTATTAAACACTAATTGGAGTACTAAGATCAAGGATACAGGACCACGAACAAGCAATAAGATAATGAATGATAAGCGAAAAGGGTTCAAGTTATTGGTCGTAGGTAACAAAGGAACAGTTATTAATAAAAAAAATGGTAGTGGAAAACAAACTGGACAGACAGTGTCCCTCACTCATAGCTAGAGATACAACAAATATTTTTTTCTTAAATGTTAAATTTTTTGATTTTTTTTATTTATTTTACTTTTATTTTTGAGAACTTTATTTGTGGTCGGAATTTGATGGAAGAAACACCATAAGAAAAACCTCGCCAAATCATTAATAAAATTTGAAATAGGTTCAATAGAAAAAATTTATCTTCGTTTCCATCTTTCAACAAAAAATCATTAAAAAATAAAAAATTTACATTTGGATTATGAATCCTACACCAAAAGACAGATCTGGCACGCTATTCTATATCTGATAAAAAATTAAAATAAATTGAGAGGAAAATATTAAATACAAAATATTTTTTTAGAATAAAACGAAAAAAAAATAAAACAAATAAATTTGTTTTTCAACAAATAAATTTGTTTTTCTTGCAAAAACTAATTGTGGCTAGAAGAGATTATGAGGATTCATAAAGTCAATACAAAGACAAAAAGAAGTAATGAAACTAAAATTAAAAGGGGATTATTCTACGGTGGTTTGACATCCTCCCCATTGTTTGTACTAACACTGAATCCCGAGCAACATCCATACCAATTGATAAAGAATAAACCAAAGGAATGAAAAAACCTAAACAGATAATGCAAATGTTCTATACGGACGATCTGAAACTAAACTCGCCTAACAAAGAAGAAACTAAAAGACGAGTTAAGAGTAGTCAGAAAAAAATTCGGACTAGACAATTGAGCCTTTGTACAAATGGAAAAATGAAGGAAAATAAGGGCATTTAATAATTTTTTCCTCCTCCTTTAAAGGGCTGTAAGAAGTACCAACCGTCCTCAAACCTTGAGTCAAAGAGTGGCGCATGGCATATAATTATTTCCTTCTCTATATACCCAACACCAACCTAATGATACTCAGATTCTTCTTTACCACCTCCAAACATTTTTCAGATGCTGTTACTCTAATCGGGAGTCTTTCTACGTGGGAGATCAGGCTAGATTATACAATTCCCAAAGCGCCCACCACCACCGGTATCACCATCACTTCTAAATTTGATTTGTTTACATTCAAAACTGAAATGTTCACTTTTAAGATTCTTACCTCGTGACTCAAAATGAAGTTCCAACTCATATTTTTCATGATTTTTCAAATCTTTGTTTTTAATCTGTTGGTTCTTGATTCTTGACGAATGAGGTTCGTTTCTTAAAGGGCTTTTTATTTCGAGTCTGTCGACTTTCTCTCCATGGCCTAATTTTTATTGAATATCTTGAAATGAAATAAATATAGTTTTTGAGTATTTTTAAAAACGAAATCAAAATCTTTTATTGAAGATTTTTTTTAAATAAAATCAAATCTTATATTTGATGATATTTAAAAAAATAAATTCAAATAATGTTAAAAACCAAGATACTGAAATAAAATAATAATAATAATAATAATAATAATAATAATAATAATAATAATAATAATAATAATAATAATAATAATAATAATAATAATAATAATAATAATAATAATAAATAATAATAATAATAATAAATAATTAGGGCTAATGGTATTGTTAATGATAATGGTGAAAGTGTCATTAATTAGCTAGTTCTAATGTTATTGACAACAGTGTTGGTGTTAGTAATGATAATAATAGATGTTTTGGCCCTCTTGTGCTCAAATCCACACTCTTCTTAGACGGGAGAAGACTCTCCGAATCACATACAGATCATAAAACACAAATATTGCTGATTAAATTGATCTTATGTTCTCTTCAATTTCAGATGAAGGTGTTGATGCTTCGCTGATGGAATCAAGGTAAATAAATCAATAAAGACAAGTGGGAGAGTTCAAACAAGAGAGATTGCTTGGACTTATAGTTTAATGGTTAGGAGTTACATATATCTATTAAAATATTTAACAAATATACATATTGGGTCGATTCCCAACATACTCACCACTATACATTCGCTTAACCAAACGACTATCATCCAACTTTTCCACATGACCAAACATTTCAATGTACTTTCATTTGTTCTCTCATTTACTCCTTTCTTAACACCACACAACTCCCTAATGCGTTCATTCTTCATTTTATCAATTCTTCTCACACCTAACACGCCTGTAAGATTGTCCATCTGAACACATTGTACTTTAGATCTAATCCTCTTATTCCAGACCATTGTTTCACTACTATACATTAACATAGGTACCAACATACCCCTCAAATGTAAGACCCTATGCAACTTAAGACTTAGTCCCTTTACCATCCGCCCAAGGATTTAATTGCACCAGCCACCTTCCTACCATTCACAACTTTACTACTACACTCTGCATCATCCGTTCCCTTTTCATCCAACATACATCCTAAATATTGTAGGCCTACAGTTGCTCATCATGCAACATAACTTTACACCGAGGACTGTCCTCCCTCACAACCAGGGTTGTGGAGTCGGTTCAAAAATTTTCCGACTCCGACTCCACCCTCTTCAAAATTACGACTCCAATCCGACTCCGACTCGCGACCTCTTGAAAATTACCGACTCGGCCTACCCCCTTGAATATTACCGACTCCGACTCCGACTCCACCCATTTGAAAATTACGGACATTGATTCCGACTCCGACTCTACCCTCTTCAAAATTACCGACTCCGACTCCGACTCCGACTCCACCCTTTTCAAATTGCCGCTCGACTCCACTCCACTTCTTCAAAACTGCCGACTCCCCGACTCCGACTCCACAACCCTGCTCACAACCATAACCTTACTCTTATCTATGTTTACTTTCAAACTCCTCTCCTTCTACCACAATGCCAATCACTCTATCCAATTTCCTCTTCAAACTCTTTCCAGATTGGACACGACACAAAATCAAATCACATATAATAGGTAGAGGGCCACACCTCCACTCGTCTTCAATTCTAATCATTCTACCATCTTCCCTCTACACCCCCACCTCTATAACCCCCCATCCATATACAAATTGAATTACCAAGGAGACATAAACCCCTGCTCACTCCGCTATTAGTGCCAATTCGCTTTTCAACTCCATTTATTCTTACACAAGCTTCAATTCGTCCAAACATACTTTTGAAATTTCATTCAAGAAGCCTACACCAACACAATATACTTACTAACATCCCATCAGAGCTTCCCTATTATCACTATGCATAATCCTGTGCAAATCCATAAAGACTAATATAATTTATTCTTCTTCTCTCTCATTTTCCAATGTAAAGATTTGATCCACCATCCTCTACCACTTCTAAACGTACCTTGCTCTTTACCAGTTAGTCCCTTCAGTCACTCGAAGCACTCTTTCTGCCAAAAATACCAGCATCTATCTTCCTAGCAACATTCAATAAACTAATTCCCCTATAATTCCTACCGTTTATCATTATCCCCCTTACCCTTATATAAGGGAAACTATTACTGCTTCCTCCAATCCCTCGGAACTATCCTCCAAATATGCTTTGTTACACAACTTCCAAATCACTCAATCACTATCTAGCCTACGTTTCTTGATCATTCACCAGTGAATTTCATCTATACCTGCAGATTTATCCATTAATTTTATATGTATATATATATACCGTATATATATATAATATATATATATATATTATATATATATATATATATATATATATATATATATATAATATATATATATATATATTACTATATATATATATATATATATATATACTTATATATATATATAGCTTATATATTTTGGCGGATGAGGTAATTAGTAAGGGAGGATGTGGTATAAGAGTGGAAAGATGAAGAAATCTGCAGGTTATAGATGGAATTACCGGTAGAAATTATCAAGAAAGGGGGCAAGATGGTGATTGCTGGATATGGACGTCTGGATAACAAAGCATTTATGAAGGGTATAGTTTCCAGAGACCGATGGAGTACAATTAATTCTTGAAGGAGTACAATTAGTTCTTGAACCTGGAGTACAATTAGTTTATTTGAAATATGTTTGCTTGGTATTTATTTTTGTTGAATAGATTGATAGTCGAGTGACTGAGGGACTGGCGAAGTACAAGGTATGACATTGCCCTTATAAGGTATATGAGTTAGAGAGAGATGTGTTGATCAAATTTTCAAATGGAAACAAGTGAGTGAGATATAAGAGTTAATATATTTTAGGTTATTTTATGGACTTGCAACTGGGTGTATGACTAGGATTATATAATAATAAGAGGAAGCTCTGATGGCAGGTGTCAATGATATATGGTGTTTATGTAGATATGCTTATTGAATGGAATCTTAAAGTATATCATATATAATGTATGAGATATGTATAATGATATGTTGATTGATAGAATTAAATGGGAGAGCTGAAAGCGTAATGGTTTATTTTAATAGTGATAAGTGAGGCATGTGGGGGGTAGGGTGGGGGGAGTAGTAGGGGTGGGGTGGATGTGTTACGTCTTTATAATACCACAGCAAAATATGTGTGTATATACAGTGTAAAACGCATTGAATACATTTAAATATAACAGTGTCAGAACTCAGGGCTCTCAATAGGTGGGAATAATATGAAGATGAGAAAGTTCCTGCGTTCTGGAGCGCTGAGTTAAAAATTGTTTTTTTTAGTGGTTTTTTCCGTGTATATATATAATATATGTATATATATATATATAGATATTATATATATATATATTAGTAATGCAGGTAACATCCGCATCCGCATCCGCGGAGCATCCGCACATTATTAAAGATTGATCGCATGCCGCATGCGCATCGGCTTGCTCTGCGGATGTTGCGAGGATGTTTATTGTCGAGTTTGATAAGAATTTTATAATAAAAATACTTAGATGAATCTTAACAGAATATGAAAATGAAATGGAGTTGAGGCAATTCAAAAACGGCTTGATATTCATATCTTAATGTTATCCAAAGACATTGCAACTCGCTGGAATAGTACACTTCATATGATGGAAGAAGTATTGCTGAAGAACGCTTTGGCTTCGTAGCCAGTTGTTTCCAAGTTACATCTTATTATGTGGAAAATGCATCATATCACACTGCGTTAGCTATTGAAACCATTTGAAGAAAACTACCAAAAAAAATCAGCGTCATACAGCTTCTGTCTCCGATGTATACCATTAATACCATTATACTCAACGCTAAGGAAGCATTTTGGACCATCTAAATGAAAATGATGGCGGTTTAAAACGAATGAAAGATGCAATTAAACTAGAAGTAGAAATAGCGAGTTGATTTGTGGGAAAAAAAAAAAATAATAGCTTGCTACTATTGTAATTTACTTAGATCCGCGTTATAAAGGCAGTTTTTTAGTAACAATTATTAAAAACAAGTTAAATGTTTACTTTGTGTTGCAGTTGTAAACTTCAATCCGAACAGTTTATTAATTGCAACTCTTTGAAAGAAAAAAAGCGAAGATCTACAGACCACTTTACAAGTAAATAATACGAGATTCTTCCTGGAAAAATTTTCTACAGTCAGTAGTGATGAAGAAACACGCATTACAAAAAGATTAGTGCAAATGATTGAAAACATCACAGAAAAACGATTAGATTCAAATGATGATCAATCATTTAGTGAAGTTTAAGAAAAATACTTGTTCAACATGCTACCATTTTAAATGCAGTTAGTTTGAGTGTCTCGAAAGCTTAGTTTCAAGTTCGGAGTATTTGCAATGCTTGGCTTATATATGATGAAAAGAGAAATAGACTCTCTCAGCAGAAAAAATTGATGTTTTCTCAAGTATAGCCTTCCTCTATTTGAATTTTCAATACTATGCAAAAATTATATATACATTGTAAAATCTCTTTAATTAAGGGCGAAGGTTGGGGAAGAGGTTGGTGGGGTGGTGAATTTGAGTTGGGTGCCAGTCCCGTACCCTGGTAACACAAATTATATTAATAGATTGTGGCTAGAACTCGAAATATATATATATATATATATTATAATATATTATATATATATATACATTATATCTATATATTATATTTATATAATATATATATATATACTATTATATATATATATATATAATATATATATAAGTAAATACTAATATATATTATATATATATATATTATATATATAATATATATATATATTTTAATATATCATATAATATATATATATATATTATATATATATATATTATATATTATGTATGTATTTATAAATCGACTCCGCATCCGATCCGCGATTCAAATGCAAAGATCCGCTCCGCATCGATCGCGGATGCGAAAAAATGAATCTGCAGCTCATAATATATATATATTATATATATATATATATATATAAATATATAGATATATTAATCTATATTATAATATATATATAGTATTATATATGTATTGTATATATTATATATAATATATATATAATCGTTATATAATTATAATATATATATATAAATATATAGTATATATATATATATATATATATATATATTGAAGAGAGAGGAGAGAGGAGAGAGAAGAGAGAGCGAGAGAGAGAGAGAGAGAGAAGATGAGAGAGAGAGAGAGAGAGAGAGGAGAGGAGAGAGGCACATCATCACTAAAAGCATTCGTTTTTAACTAAGTAACGTGTGATCGCTAAGAAAATTTCAGTAGCTCATTATTTATTATTCTGTAAACTAATAAAGGGTGTTTGTTTGGGTCTTCCTAAATCTTATTAATGTCTATAAAAGGAAATCGTTTGTCACTCCTTGATTACTATGCTCTAGTTAGTTTCAACATTTTATGATATACAAATTAAAATATTAATTAAATATTAAAATTATTATTATTATTATTATTATTATTAATTATTATTTATTTTATTATTATTATTATTATTATTCATATATTTATTATTATTAATTATTATTCTTATTTTATTATTATCTATTATTATTTTTTTATAATTATTGAATTATGTAGAAAGTTATTTATGTATCTAATTTTTAATTATTAATCTATATTTATTAATGTTTATTCATAGACTAGTATAATTTTATTATATGTATATTTATTATTGATTATTATTGATTATTACGATTATTAATTAATTTATTTTTAATATTGATATTAATATATATACTAGATATGATTTTATTAATCTATATATTCGATTTTATATTAATTGATTTTATAGTTTGAATTATGTACTCTGAATAATTTAATTATACATTCGTATATTTACATACTATAAGATAATATTCCTGAATTGCTATAAATAATATCATATACTGTATTCATATTTCAAAAAAATAAAATAATAAATAATTATATTAAACAATAATTTTTTTACAATAAATTAAAGATTAAGAACTCCATAATCTAATGACAAGGTTATTTCATCACCTGTGTGGGGGTTCTCAGCTGCACGCAATAAGTTAATGTAATGAAAATATTCGCTGTGGTATAATATGCAATATTTAATAATATACAATATAAACTTATTAAATACTGTAAATAATATAATAATAATATTGATTCATTTTGTTACATTTCTGATATGATTTGTTCATTCATGGTATAATATTGCTGATTCATATTGTTACATTTAGAAAGATAGGTTGGTTAATATGGATAATCTTTATCCAGTACTTATAAGATTTATAATAAAGTTATTAATGGCATATATACCATGGTTTAAATTACAAATATTATATTAAAAAATGTATATAATAATAAACTTTCTTCTGCTATTCATTAGTTATAGTATGTAAAGCAGAGTTTAATTAAGAAATTCTGCTAATATCGCTGGCTTTGGATACGTCTATCAAGTATTCCTTTTCCATTTGAATTCCCTATAAAAATAGGACTTTAATAAATAGATAACAGATATAATTGCAAATATATAGATAGAGGTAATTACATATCCCATCAAATTCTTACTATACTATACTCTGTCCCTACTATTTTTCCTATTATCTTAGTATATATATATATATAGTAGTATATATTATATATAATATAGTTATATATATATATATATATATATCTTATTATATATTATATATTATATATATATATATATATAATATATTAATATATTTATTTATAATATTATATATTATATACTATATATACTTTAATATAGTATATTATTATTAATATATATATATATATTTATATATATATATATTACTAGTAATATTATATATATTATGTATATAATATATCTTAAGGGTGCGTCAAAAAGCTTTCCCCGATTTGAGACGCAAGTGAAAAGAACAAAAAGAGACGGAAAAAAATTATTTTTTCCTCAAAGGTACATACGTATTATGCATTGGCTGATTCTTTAAGTTTTGACAATAACATAGACTTAAATGGGCGGCCGTCAATTCGGCAGTGGGTTGGAAGTCTTTTCTCGAATGTTTTCATTGTTTGCGACGACATGTCCCGTAGAATCGAAAAGAATTCCCTGCTTTCTCTAGTATTTCCAATTTCCTTGCTGTGCTGGTACACCGTGATTTGAGGTGCCCCTTCACAGGAAAAAAATCATAGGGGTCAAATCCGGCGGACGGGTGGCCATCCAATATTTCACGCGAAATGAGAGAGATAAACGAAAACAATTCTAGGTAAATTTCAGTGAACTCGAAAGGTATGGCGATGTGGTACCATCTTGCTGGAACCTCTTTCATCTTCCGGACATGAATCGTTGATCACTTACCCTTTGGATGAGAAACCTCTCGAGCATTTCACAATAACGATCTGACGTTACCGTCACCGTAACACGCATGATTTCAAAGAATAAGGACCCAATACGCGAAATCACCCACGTCACACCAGACGGTTCGTTAGGCTATGGAGAAAGGGTTCGCCTGGTTGAGTTCTCGAGAAGTTAGTAACGGCTCAGTGCTCGAGTTCTCAGGCTTTTTGATTGCACAAGAAGTTTTCAGAAACAGGTTTTAAAAGCTTTCCAAGCTGCTTTTCCATCTTTTGGCCACTCTGACTAGATTCTCCGTTCAAGCAAGTTGTCTATGCTCGTGCACTCACAATGCCACAATTGTTTGTGAAGTCAAGCATTTCAGTTGCATTCGAATTCTTCAATTATTTTGTGCTTCAAAAAATTCTTTATTTGCCAAACTTTAATATGTAAAGGTTGAAATATGATTTTATCATGGTAACCTAAGGGAGTGTACTGCATGGCTAACTAAGGGAGTATACTGGATTTTCATTTTTCCAGGCTCCATCAGCTTTCTTTCAGGCCAGAGTTTTCTTTTGTAGTGTGAAGACCTATTTCGAATGTTAAACTTGTTTTTAATGCAGAAATATTTGGTATACCCTAAATGCATACATAGTAAGAGATGGCAATAACCTTCAGATCTTTAAATATTTACCATTGATGGTCTTCATATTTAGTGTTTTCGAGAAACAATTTCAAATTTCCATAGCTCCCCTACATACGCACAGCGTGATGTACAGAAACTGATGGGAACGGTTGCTTTCTATTTTGAAAAATTGGTTCGTCTTTCTGTCGGTTTCAGTATACAGACAACAAACATTTTATTTCAAGAAATTCCACTGCCGAAGTCTGGAGACAATAGATTCAGCTTAGTTTTTTGTAACTTTTCAAATCACGAATTAAGTCATTCTGTCATATTGGAAAATTTATATAGCTTACTGGACGAAGTTGATTTTGGTGTAAAATTAGGATCTTGCTGTAAAGACTCAGGATTGCTCTTCGCAACCATTCTCCATGTCTTTGTCGGCTCTAGGACATAATGTTTTAGTGTGATAGGAACATTCAGATCATTTCCGTATGCTATTGGTCGTAGAGCTGATGGTATATTTGGATAGATGATGATTCGCTCACTTATCTTTCGCAACATTCCATGTTGAAAAGGAGACATCATGCAGAAATAACAACACTTACGTGGTTGGTAGGTTCTCAAAATATCATGTAGACGACGAATGGTATTGATCATGCTTTATTACAGAGATTTATTGCACAAGAATTACAGTAAAGACTCTATTACTGGGATTTATCCAAGTCTCCTATTTTACAACCAAAACAATGGTAAAATGCTGTTTTCATTAATGGAGAAATTTCACGTTTCTGGAATGTAGCAACAAGAAATTCCCGGGGAAATCGTATCCTTGGACGGGAAGCGGATATAAATTTGGCGGTTTTCAGAGCTTCTATTTCAGGTGGAAAGCTATTCAAAGCGATTTTAACATACCTGTTATGCGAAAATGGGATTCCGTTTCGCATATCAAAAAAGAAAATTAAAATTTGTTGCAAGACCTTCAAAAACTTTCTAACGGACATAGAAAGTTTAGTGAAATGAGGAAATGAAAAATAATAAAAAAATAATATTAAAATGAAAAATAAGAAAAGAGAATACTCAAAAAGCGAAAAATGGACCTTACCTATTCAAAAAGCTAATAGGTTATAATTCGCAGAAAGGAAAGGCAACATCGTTGATAATGATAAAAGCTAAAGAAATGAAATGGCGGTTGTCTATTACCTATCCTATAATTTAATTCACACTCACCCATGTTAACATTTATCTGATTATGCAAGAGTAAAATGAGGTAAATAAAAAAAAAATACTTAAAAATAATATGCGATACATTTACAATGTTCCTAAATGCTTGTAACTAGGGAATAGGGATACCCAAAAACTATCGATAGTGTTTATTTTTAAATATTTTACATCGCTAGTAGCTATCAGGTGATTTGAAAGGTTTGATTTGCGTTAAACAGACTGTCTAATGAAACAGATAAAAGAATTAGGGTTCAAGCCATTCAACACAACAAACATGACTCCTTCACCCTTTTTTATTATCTAAGAAGGATACAAAATCGGGTTACCAACAGCTGACACTTTTTCAATATTGAGGAGTTCATTTGGGCAGTTTATTATTATTGTTTAAGCTGTTTATTATTATTATTATTATTGAAGATTTTAAAATGAAGATTTTCTTGCATGGTTATAACTTATAAGGCAACAGGGCTGGGTCCTTTCCTTTTGCTTGTTTTACTCTTGGTCCAGCGTTAGAATCTTTTGGCTAGAAGCAAGATCCTCTGGAGAGCTCTGAGTTGATACGAGTTTTGGAGGGCTAATTGGAAGAGATGCTAGTTCTGGCTGAAAGGGCGAAACCCTACTCTATGAGTGTTTAACTCGAAGGACTGGCGTCGAAATCATTGAGGGCTGAGAAATGGTTTTCTGGAGTGGTCTAGGGTTGTTTCGATGCCAGAAGAAGGAAGATGCTGGACAAACTGACAGGGCGAAAGCATTTCTATAGTTATAGTTACTATTATTATTATTATTATTATTATTATTATTATTAATTATTATTATTATTATTTTATTAATTATTATTTATTATTATTATTTATTATTATTATTATTATTATTATTATTATTATTATATTATTTTATTGATTATTATCTATCTCTTACTTTTCTTTTCACCAGCGCTGAGATTAAGGCTCAGCTCTGTCCTTAAGCCCATCCTGAGGAATCTGTGCTCGGAAATCTTTCCTCTTCCACGCCAGTCAATAATCTTCATCGGCTTCGCATCCGCACACCACTTCACTCTTTCTTGTGCCGGCAACAGATCTTCTTTGCTTCGATTGCGCAGGCTATAGGAATTCGTAAGATATCTTCCTCATTCAGTCGTTCTGGGACATGGGCATACACTGCACTGTTGTTCTCTATTAGCAAGTCAATGGTTCTATTCAAACTCGTTGCCGCATTCTTCTTCTCCTTCTGTCGCCTGCACTATCAGTCTCAGTATTTATTATTATTTATTATATATATATAATTATTTTATTATTATTATTATGTATTTTATTATTATTATTATTTATTATTATTATTATTATTAAATTATTATTATTATTTATTAGTTATTATCTATTTATAGTTCATTTATGCCGAATACAAGCAAAGGCTATAAAGTGTTATTTTATATAATCGTTTAATCAACTAAATGAAATTAAAAATTGTGAGTTAAATCTCCTATCATTTTACATCAGATGCAATTGTTTCTTTAGCAAAAATGGCTTAATATCTCTTCGCAACTAACAAAGGCATTAAAATGTATGTCTCTTTTACTGTGTGTGTGTGTGTGGTGTGTGGTGTGTTGTGTGTGTGTGTGTGTGTTGTGTGTGGTGTGTGTGTGGTGTGTGTGTTGTGGGGGCTGTGTGTGTGCGCGCGCGCGCACTGAAGCTCTGAAGTATAGGTTTGAAAAGAAAAGTTATTTAAAATTTTTTTTTTAGTAAAAAGAAAAAAATAGATAATTACCTTTTCCTTTCCATGCGCTAATATTTAATATTTAGCAAAACACAACATGCATATATATATATATATGTATATATATATATAGTATATATATATATGATATTATATATATATCATAATATATATAACTTATATATACTATATATATATATATAGTATGTATAGTATTATATATATATTCTATTATAGTATATATATTTATATATATATATATATATATATATATATTATATATATATTATAACTTATATTATATATAATTATACTATATATATATAATATACTTATATATATGATATATATATATTAATAATATATATATATATATATATACTATATATATATATTTATTTAATATGATATTATATATATATATTATATATATATATAGGCAGAACACCTAAAAGTGTCAGAAGTTATAGAGGAAAACCCCACAAATCTGTTTATAAAAATTTTTTATAGGACGTTTCGTGGACGTGACTGTCACTTCCATTCAGCTTATTAAATAATGAATTAATTGTCATTATTTTAATAGCTGATGAATGGACAGTCACGTCCCGAAACGTCTGATAATAATTTTATAAACAGTATATTTGGGTTTTTTCTTTCTATATATATATATATATATATATATATTTGTATGTTTGAATATGATGATATATTATACATGTATAAATATATATAATATATATATATATATTATATATATATATATATATATAACGGTAATATATAGTATATATATATATATTATATATTATATATATATATTATATTATATATATATATATTTATATAATATATATTTATATATATAACTATATATATATATATATATATATAGTAATGGATGCTGGATAATCACAAATGTTATGTAAGTTATCCCCTTTTGTAGTGGAAGCGTTAAAGAGCTCGTATTCACCTCAAACTTGGTACCCCCTCTTTTGATGACGTATCCCTGGAACATCCATAAGGGATGCATCCACCCTTAGGGAGTGTTAGAGACATCGTATTCCATTCAAACTTGTCACCCCTCTTTTGATGACAATGAAGCGTATCAAATTGATCTAAGGAACGTGGGGAAGGGTGGGAGTGGTAGGATGGGTGCTTTGCGATATTGCTTTACTGCTTTAGGGTCAGTAAAAGCACAAATTATTGATAAAATATTTAAAGTTTTACAAAAAACTTAATTTTTGTATAAGAAAACTTTTTAGTAATTTAATAATGGTATATTATTTTTATTAAATATATAATTGTTATTTTAATGTGAAAATAAAAAGTGTTTACAGTTAGGGAAGAAAATGTAAATGTTTCAGCTTAATGGAAATCTAAATTAAGCTAATTATTTGACAAGAAAACTACAATGTATACTTCGAAGAAATAACGTCTGTATATGATACATTAAGAGTTGGTAAAGGTGTGCATGTGCTCGTTTGTTATGCTTTTTCATAGGGATTGTACATAGTGTTTTAGATAGGTAGGATACTTTGTTAATTTTGGCATTTATTCAATAGTTCAGTCGTTTTTAGGATCTGTTTGGGTATAGCTAAGTTTTCCAAGGTAATGTTTGTCATTATTACTAATTTTTAACTTTTATGACGATGTTAGAAGCGTAGGGTAGGTTAAGTTTGTTGGGAAATGTTAGATTTGTTAGAGAACTTTGTTAATGTAGCATCAATTCATAGTTCAAATGTTGGTATCTTTGATAGGTAGGAGGATACTTTGTTAATGTTAGCATTTATTCATAGTTTAGTAAGTTAGAGAGGTTGGGTAATGTTTAGTCTCGGTATGTTATGATGATTTATTGTAAACATGTTAAGTTACATTGTTAAAGGAATGTAATTTATGTTAACATTAATGATTTGTCGGGAATGTATTTTATGTTAAGTCGATTAAATTTGTAGGGACTTGAAAAACATTCGCGTTTTCATAAGTCCTATGATTGTACACAGTAGGATGCGGTCAAGTTGTTAGGCTCTGTCAAAGTATTGTATGTGTAATCTGGATTTATATGACTTATTCTGTCAATGATAGCCTTTTATCCATACTTAAGATATATCAGGGGTAGTTATGTTTTTTCTGAGAATAGATCAGGTGTTAGCTTTGATAAGTTGAAAAACCTGGTTTATGGTAACAATGAATTCGTTAATGATGTGATAGGTTAGTAAAGTTAAATTTATCAGGTTTGTTAGATATTACTACTTAACACTATTGATAGGATGGAAAGGTAGGATCAATTTTTGTTGGGTAAAGTTAGAATCGTTACCAGATTAGAAGAGGAAATAATATACAAGAGAATTAAATAGGTGAAAAAACATTTATGCGGTGTTACCAAATTAAGCGCTATATGCGCTGTATCAAATTTCACTAGTTTGTCTAATTAATTCACATGGATTTATAATAGTATATGAAAATATTAAAGTCACTGTCATTTTCAAGTTTCATCTTAAAATATATGTTAAGTGTACAATGATTAGATATTTGCTACTATATATTTTATGTTAAACAATTGTATAATACTATAATATTTCTTTTGCTCAAACCCTGTTTTTAATATTATGTCTAATATAAATCTAACATTTAAAATTTGAAATATTTTTAGTTTATGTTTGAAAGAAAATATACATAAGAGTTATATTTTAAAAAATAGAAGCATAATAAAACATACAATGTGAAACGCTTACAAAGAATATGTTAACCCCATGTTTAGAAAAAGGGGGTCAATGTATGTTTCAGATCAAACAGTAATTTGTGTGTGAACGTAATATGCAGTATGTATTGTTGACTTGGTTGTGCTAAGTAGGTTTAGTCTGGGCTAGGATAGTTAGGATTTTTTTCAAAATAAATATATTTTAAATAAATAAAATCTTTAAACAATTAAATAAAACTTATATAATAAAAGACTTTACAAAAGAAAAATTATTTGATAGAATTTAAGAAAAGAAAATGAGATTAGAATATTAAATGTGAAACTATAGAATGTTTCAGTTAAAAAGAAATGATGTGCTAAATATTAAATTAATGCTCAAAAGTTAGATAAAACGAATTAATATGAACATAAAATAAAAAGTATAATATTGCCTGTTTGAAAATAAATTGGAGTATACTCATCATTACAGTTTGAAATTATTAAAGGAAATAGTATTTTATTTATTTATTTATTTATTTATTAAAAGTGTAAGGTTGAAGCGTAGAAAACGGGTTACAATGCATTACGTTATAGAATAACGTCACAATAGAATTAAATGCGAGTATCTTTCTCCCATACACATATAGGTGTATTATGTATTATTTATCGGTTGATAGGCCGTAGCACACCTTCCTTTGGGGTTTATGGATCATTTAAGGGGTGAGACCACTGTATTCAAACTCTTAACCCTTCATTACATATGGTTTGATGTAACAGACATTATAAAAGTAAAAAGAGCACGCTTTGGATTCAAACGCCGCACTACTCTGGTTACGATCCTGTTACGCTCCGGAGTCGGCCCGGTTCCGACTCCCTTTATGATTCCAATTTTGGTAAAGCTTATAAGACTATTTATTATTTAAAATTCGTATAAGGACTGGTGCAAATAAAGCTTCATCGTAGGGGTGACCCCTACGCCCACCATTACGGAGGTATAGTGTGTATGTATATATACATTAAAACATTAATATATTAACATTATTTTTTTCCTTTATTTTAACGTGGCCTTAGACATAACCAACTTTATATACCTAAAGAAAAAAGAAAAGAAAATAATACTCTTTCTTATATAAAAGAAAACCCTTCGGTCTTGAATATTTTACATGTAATGTAGTTATTTTCACTTTAAGTTTATAAAAAGGCGTTCAAATAGAACTTCAATCACTTAATCAATAGATCATAGATGACAGGGAATGGGTTGGGTGGGTGGTTGATTAGAGTTTGATCTTTGAATTTATTGATTAATTGACATTTTTAATAAAAAAAATTATCAAAATTTAGTTAAAACAAAATGTTTTTTATTAATTTTATGTAATGTTCCTACAAAGAAAGTATTTTCACGTTAGGTTTAAGTAAAATGTGCTCCAATATTACTTTAATCACTTAATTAATAGATCACAGATGACA
This sequence comes from Trachelipus rathkii, assembly GCA_015478945.1. NCBI lineage: Eukaryota > Metazoa > Arthropoda > Malacostraca > Isopoda > Trachelipodidae > Trachelipus > Trachelipus rathkii. Next base: position 33,850 of record JABUQX010093868.1, on the reverse strand, counting down.
AAGGTCGGGTAGGGTGGAGTGGGATGGGATTGGGTGGGGCTTGGTGTGGGGTTGAATGGCGCTTAATCTATTGATTTATTTATTACTTGACATTTTTAATAAAATTTAAAAATATATTCGCTCTCATTAATTACACCTGCGGGCGCACGCGTCGGTTCACGCCGCCTTGCGCCTGCAACAGCTCGTAGTGAGTTGAAACCAATGAACTCGATCTCAGACCCATCATTACAGAAATCGCTTGGTGTAACATACATACGCAAGTAAAAAGCAGTTTTGAATTCAGCACCTATATTGTCTCAGCTCACACTCAGCCTCTATTCAGACACCACTCCGGACTCGGCAGAAGAGCATACTTCACTATGGCTTTTATTTATTCTTGTTTCCTGTGGGACGCAACTCCCGGGTGGCTCTCAATACTAGTCCGTAGGAACTTGAACCCTCAAAATCAAAGTTTTTTCAGGTTCGTAAACATGGGAAAGATACCTACTTGGCTATTATATACTTAATTCAAGATTTCGGCTCCATTTCCGACTCCGGTATCATGAAGGCGAACTCGGGATCTAACTCCTTTTCTACCCGCGAAAACCATATATAAGTAGTATATATATATATTGTTATTATATTATTTATATTATTATATATTAATATATATATATATCTTTAGTTATATAGTATAATATATATATGTATAGTATATTATATATATTTATATATATATATATATATATAATATATATATAGTATAACTTAATTTCATATATCATTTGCAAATTTCCCGCGAAATTCAAATTTTAGGCGCCAAAAACTTAAGGGGACTACATGCTATGCAATATTAGGACTATTTTTTTTTTTTTTTACAGATCACAACCACTCAAGGGCTGGGCCCTTCTCAAGGAGGGCGACGAGGATACATCTTAGACGAGGATACATCTTCAAAGACAGGGTCACCAAAGTTTGAGAGGAATAAGATGTTTTTAGACTCCCTAAGTTTGGTTCAAAACTTTAAGGGAGCTGCACCCCTTACCAGGCGTTGTACGTAACCTCGGCTACGACGAGGTGATAACACCAGATATAAAAATACCATGATGGTAGGGGACATGAACTCTCTTTAACACCCCTAACTTTAAGGATAATGCTCGAACCCTACACCTGTACTCATATATTTTATTATATAATTCTATATATATAGTATTACATATATTATATTATATATATATTATATATATATATATATATATAATATAGTATATATATATATATATATATAATTATATAGTGTGTGTGTGTTGTGTGTGTGTGTGTGTGTGTGTGGTGTGGTGTGTGTGTCGTGGGGTCATTAATTAATTGGGCATAGATTAAATCACTGCACTTCCCGAAAACAATAATTAATAAAAGGTTAAGGTGTATCAAAGATGTTTGATTGTATTATACATTAATATCCTTTGTTATTGTTCTGAGAATATAATATAAGATAATTTTTTAATATTATATTAATATATGGATATTGTCAGTTAAATGCTTAATAAAATTTTTGTTATTATTATATTCCAAATATTATATAAGTTTTAGAACGTTTTGCAAAGGGGCAAGTGAAGTACTCGATGTGCTTTGCTAGGTCTTATTCACCATTCTCTAGGTTTTATATCTTATTACATCACTTATGATCAATAACAGTGTATCGAATATGACACTTACAAGCGATCTTGTTATAAAACATTAAATGATTATTTAAACCTCTAATATAATATATAAATTATATAAAATGGGTCACCTAAGAGCGAAGACCCTTGGCAACCCTCTCTGTTCGATGTCGTGGCAGTAACTAACTTCCTCCCTTCTGTCCCAGATAGGGAGAAAGGCGTCTTTTGGTGCTTTTAAGTTTTTAAATTCGCATATAAAAAAGATAAGAATAGTTTTATGTGTGGATCTTTAAGATGAGGGAATTTTACAGTCATAAAGTCCATAATAAAATACACATAATTTCATAGATGCTTTGTTATAATCTTTCTCATAATAGCTTTTGCCTCAAAATGAGTTCTAGCTTTACAATTACAATAAAGATTTTAAACATTATTTTATAGTACTGTATTCAGTACATCTGGTGACTCCCGGACAAGCAAGAATACCCAGCCATTAATTATAATAATTTATAATATTTTTTTTCTCCTAAAATATTCCGTAAAATTTATTTCATTTTTGCAGACAAACTCATCCGACTTTAAAAAAAAAACACACACACACAAAAAACCTAGGTCTCATGCCTTCAGACCTGCACCTACCCGAATGACGTCAGAGTCAGATGTCTATTTGGGATAGGATATAACTCCTCCCCTCTCACATGGTATAATGAACGAAAGTTTTATTTCTTTTCGTTCTTTTAGATAAATTTTAAAATTTAAAGTGCTTTCATATCAATTCGATCAATATATTAGAACTACTCTGCGTCATAAAACATCATAAAAATAAATTTAAGCAGATAGATCTTCCCAATGACACATAAAATAAAGTTCTATATTACTCGATAAAATAGTCTAAAAATTAATAAATAAAATACACCAAATATTAACAACTAAAATACAACAATTTTTAATACCAGAATTTCCCTGCAGGCAAATTTCTTCGGTCTTAAAGACCTTACAAAATAAATGTTTTAAAAATATAACTTTTATTACCCTTAAATTTATTACAGTTTTCTTTCTTTAAAAAAAATTATATTTCCTCGTTAACGGGACAATCCTAAGATGCCCATTTCACAAATAAATATTTCCATTAGCATTAAAGTTTTTTACCAAATAAGTTTTATTATCCTAAAAAAAACAATTACAAATTTCCTTTCTCAAAAAGGAATATTTCTTATATCGTCTAATGGTCACTCCTGAAAGGCCGTTTTACAGAAATGCATCTTTGTTCCTTATTTTGTAAATTTTAACATATAAATTTTTGTTGCTCTTGACTCTATTACATTTCCTTCTCTAAAAGAGAAAGTTTTATTACCTCGCTAATGGCAGATCTTACGATTGACTGTTTTACACATATTTTTGTTACACATTTTAACCTCCTGTTTCCTCCTTATTTTTGGGGAATGGGAGAGAGCACTGAAGGGGATACCTCCATGCACTCTCATCGTCATATATCGTAAAAGTTTATTTCCATATACACAAGACTCGTATAATTATTATATGACAAAAAAAGAAATCCATCCGATTTTTATTATTCACAACATTATTATGAGGCAGCGCTTCCAATATATTAATTACTTTTAATAAAGCAAATAATTACAAAATTAAATCTGCACTTTAAAAAATACCTTTGGTGATAGAAACCAAACCATATTTGAGAGTTTATAGACTTCGCTGAGCGTCCTGACGAGCAGTTGAAAATCTTTAGCAGCCAGGCAATTTTAAACCTTAGTTAGTCTCAGAATAGAAGCGAGTTTAAATTTTTGGAGTATTTGGGGGTATGCTTTAGGACCTCGTCCACCAATTTCTCCTTCAGGCCCTCTTCGATCAGTAGAGATACTTACTTTTATTCTCTCGTTGTTGTTTTTTCTTTTAGGTCTCCTCGTGGTTACTTACTCCAAACCTTTTCGATCTTACCTAGCAGCCGTCCGGGTAATGGGAATGCATTTTGGACGAGTGGGCAGGTACTAGGCCTTGTAAATAAGTCACGAGAATCCTGACTTTTCGTTCTTGTATTCGTCCAAAAATTCAGTTAAACGAGAACTTTTCATTGAAGGCTTTTGGACGGTTTCAGCCGGTGGGGAGTTCGTCTTCTTTCTACCCACCCATACTATCACTTAGCACGTGTCTCAAGTTCTTCAATTGTGTATGTACTGAAAATTACGTTAAATTCGACACGTAGTGTATGTTTTTTTGTAAAGGCATGACGAGTGGATTTTATACTAGGGCTCTTTATCCGAATTAGCGGACGATAGATTTTAATGACTGGTTGACGACTTTTTTATTTCTTTCATATATATATATAATTTACGCATATCCATATGCTTGCTGATTATTAATCTCACCTCAGACTTACTTTTAACACATTATAAAATATATTGCTCTTCACTTGGAATATAATGGATAATAGTGTACACCTATTCATTAGTTCATCACCTGCGTATATTTATTAATTAATCCCTTTCTTTTATTGCCCTTTTGGATAGGTTTCTAGGGAGATCAGATTAGGAATTTCATCGATTCGAATTAGCTCGATCTATCTAGAGGAGTCTTGACAAATTTGAAACTGAAGATCGGTTGAGTCATAAATTAATTGGCGACGCCATAAAAACAAACGCATAGACTCGACTTTCCCGAACAAATTATTCTAATAAAAGGCGCACCCAGGATTGCTGACTCAACGGAGTGTTCTGATTGGTTCTGTCATGGTATTATAATACCCTTTTGATTACACTCTAACACTTTTTTGTATGCATGAGCATCATACCATAGATCAACTATAAGATCGACATTTCTTAATAGTATATGTATTAAATTCAAAGTGTGAGCATTGTCAGTGACAGATTGAATCAAATAAATTTTTGTCACATTATCGATTCACAAGTTCATATTCTCAAGTTATTAGATAACGATTTGCAAGAGGCAAGTTGCCAGTACATCATAGTGCCCTTTGCGTAAGGTCTTAGTTCGACCCATCGTTCTAGGGCGTTTTTTTTATTCAGATTACATTAACTTTTATGTCGCAAGTAGAGCGTAGTCATAATCTGACACTTAAGACAGGCGATCTTGCTCTTCATAGTAGAGCATTCAATATTGATCCTGGATGTAACCCACACCTCTACATTTAAATATAAAATATTATACAACGAGCGTGCCAGACGGGCTAGGGGCTCTCATATGGGGCCAGCCCCCCTTGCGACAGACGCATCGAGTCCGGTGGTGTGCCCCTAACCGGCAGCGGCGTTGTCCTCCCTAATTCGAACCTTCCAATAGCCAGGGTAGGCAGAGAAGGGCACTTTTATTTGGAACTCTGCATAGATAGCTGTCAGATTTTTGAAACTAACTTGTATAAAAAAAGAATAAAAATAGTAATGGTGCTAGACCTTACTAAGACTGCAGTCGAATATTTTACGGGCCACGTAATTAAAGTACACATTCACCTTTCATCAGTGCCTTGTTCCTTTGCGCATAATCGCTTCATCGATAAATCGGCTTTTGCCTCCCTAGTAGTTCTAGCTCTTACCCAATTACAATTAACAAGTAATTTTAGAATATCCACTTCAAAATTTGTTGTCATACCTAGATGGCCCCCAGTTCACATGAGCTAGTACATAATATATACGTCAGTATATTATACTTCTCTGTACACCATAAGTGTAAGATATATACGTATAGCTATAACTAATAGTACAGTTATGTATGATGAACTATCTTACCGTATAGCCACTATCGCTTGATACTTTTATTTATTTCATAATTGTTATTCATACTATCTATCTTGTGATTGCAAATAATAGGAAGTTATTACATATTATAATGACGCTTGATTATATATATATTATATATATATATATATATATATATATCTATATAACTATCTATATACCTTTATGATTATATATATCCTAGTATCTATTGATAGTATATTGTCATTACGTATACTATATATATATATATAATTAGCTATATAGTATATATAGTATATATACGTTATAATATATATAAGTTGAGTTCTACTTTATATAAATGATCAAAATTACAAGCATAAACTATATATATACCTATATGAGTATATATTTAATTAATATTAGAGATTATATATATACTATTATATATATATATAATTTCATATAGGTAGTTGATGCCGCTATTACTATAAACTGAGATACTTATACTATATTAAGTATTTAGTACATTGCAATTATCATATAATTATAGTCATTATAGTGTGTTACAATATTGATAGCTATACTATTATTGTTATAGTCTTATTACTTAAAAGGATGGTATCATTAATGATGTCAATAGAGTGCGTTTTATATCTAAATGATTATAATATATTATATCATATTATATTTGACCAATACTATATAGTATATAGTATTTATAGTAGTAATATTTAGTAAAGGCTATATTATATATATATAATTATTATACATTCTTCAAGTAATACTCTTATATATCCCTCACAATATGGATCGATCAGTAGGATTAAGTCAAATAACTTGCATAATCGCAATTATAGTATTATTATCTTAATAACAAAGAAAAATAGAGTGGGCGCCAGACAGTGGTAATAGTTATTCCTGCCTTCTCGGTGGAATGAACCACCGACGTGTTTGCGAACTATGTAGAGAACGAATATGCTCGTGATGCTCTACAATCTTCTGATGCTATCCCCCAACCCAAACTAAAGTTGTAGTTCAAGGACACAGATTATTAAGCAATCGAGTTCTTCAGGCGTATCATATCATGGTTCCACCGTCCTATCACTCGTTCCTTAAATCAACCTATGTAGGGTCAAATCACCTTGCAACTCGTAATCGCAATTTCTATTAGCTTTTAGATTCTTCAAAGCAAAGAACCAGTAAGTGGTGAAGGGCTATAAGAACATTACATCACGCTTACTCCGGTGGATTGAACCACGACGCCGTTGTTGCTGAAATGAGGACAATATAAGTTTTCCTTTCCAAATCACTTTCAATATCGGCTGTTGTTGATGGACCAGCAACATCTTCGTCGTCTTCTTCTGTCACAGTAGTGTGTCTTCGCAGGGTTCTCATGTCTGTATTCCCTACTTTATTACTTACTTGTTATTAATGATTCTTCTTCACCTGCCACATCTAACTCTATCATCATATGCTGATGACTCGACCCTTCATTTCTTCAAACTCATTTCATCTGAAATTCTTTTGCTTCTAGAATTGCCTTCTCGTTCTTAATCTTTCCGATTCTATTCTTGTCATTCTGGATGGGAGTTTCCGGCATGGGGTCGTCTTAACCTTGTGAAATTCACATTCTTTAAAATCCTGACTTCTACCAAAATCTCCCTCTCAAGCATCTTCTAACTTTTACTACTCTCTTTCGCATGGTCTTTCTGCAACTCTGCGTTGAGCAAGATAAACTCCTTGGCTTTAACATAAGAAAAAATGTCTTGAAACCTCACATTACAACGGTGCCTAGGGCGGCCTCAAAGAACTGAGAAGTTTTATTCTGCGAGACTTTTTTCCCCTTCTCAGTTACTCCAGAATACAGGGCCTCATCCGCCCTTGTAATGGAGACTTTTTCATATCTGGCAGGCTCGGTTTTCACCCTGCTTGTTGGATAGCTGTCGAGCCAAAAGGCCAAAAGGCTTTATATAACTTGTTCCGTACTTTCCACTTTCACTTGACCCTCTATTCTTGCGGCGCGATGTTGGTGCTTTATCACTTTTCTATAGGTACCGCAGCGGCCAGTGCTGTAGAGAACTTTCACTCACGTACACGCACCTTACGTCGCCCTCGTGCACAGGGGTGCCTGTGTCTGAACATGAATTTTGTGTGATATTGGGTAACTCCAGGCATATATCTCGCTGTGCGGCTCCTTCTTTCCTGCCACCTCGTTCTGTGGAATTCTCTTCCATCTTCTGTGTTTCCTGCTGAATTTAATCTATTCCACTTGCAAAGCCTGCGTTCTGGTGTTCATGCGCGTAATTTACGTTAGTATCGTACGTCTTCTTAGGCCTTTCATACACCGCTCTCCTTGAATAGGGCCTGTGCCACGGTAAGTGGTGGCGACAACGTAAAAACTATGATATTGATATTATTTATATATATATATATGTATATATATATACATATACTTATATATATATATATATATATATACAATATATATATATATATATTATAATATATATATATATAATATAATAGAGTTATATGAGTATATATATAGTATATATATATAATATATATATAATATATAATATATTATATACTATATTATAGAATAATTAATATATATATATATATATATATTACAATGATTTTATTTTTTTGTATAATGAAAAAAATTCCTATGACAAAAAAGATTAACGGATACATTTAGAAAAATTTCGTTAGCCGGAAACAAGCTTTAAAATTTTGTCTTACCTTTCAAATTCAAGTTAAACTTTACTTGCCGAAAAGTTAAAATTAAAGACTTTAGTCATTTTGACATAGATTTAATTAAATAATATCATTATATTTATTGTCTTTTTCCTCTCTTATATAATAATATATATTACATATTTAACTATATGAAATACAAGTATATAAACGTATCTGATAATTATATAATATTATATATATATATATATATATATAATATTAGATATAATATATATATACGACTTATATATATATACTGATTATTATATATATTATATATCTAATAATATATATATATTATATATAATATACTATTATATATATATCTATACGATATATAATATATATATATTTATATATATTTACAGTTGGTCGGCCCACCACTTTAGCGGGGCAGAGGGCCCTATTCAAGGAGGAGGGTGTTGAAAGCCTAAGAAGTTAACTAACGTAAAATACGCAGATGAACACAGACGCAGGCTTTGAAGTGAAAGATAAACTTCAGCAGGAACCAGGCAAGAGGAATGAGGAATTCCACCAGAATCGACAACCTTCAGCGGGTGGCCAGAGAGAAGACAGAAGCGCCACAGCGATATTAGCGCTGGACGAGTTACCATATCAACACAAATTATGTGCAACACAGCACCACTTCCCTGATGCTATGCCGAGATGGCGACGTAAAGGTGTGGGTGGACGTAGTTGCTAAGATTCTCTACAGGGCAACTGGCCCGCTGCACTCTACTGTGCCGTCTCTCCTCAGCCTCGTCGCGTAGCAAACAGCCTATGACTCATACGAGACGGTCAACACCGATATCTGATAATCAGACGCATTGACTGACCTATGCTCACGTGTGAGTCACCATCATTATAGAAAAAGTCCTCTGCTTATAAGAGCACCAACAGTGCGCTTCCGCCAAAGATAGAGGTCAAGTGAAGTTGAAAGTACGGAAACAGTTTATAAGCTTTTGGCCTTTGTCTCGACCAAATTATCCAAAGCAGGTGTGAACCTCAAATATGTGAGAAACGAAAAGTACTCCATACAAGGGCGGATGATGCGCAGCTCTGCTCACTGCTGGCGCAGTAAAGCTGAGAAGGGGAAGAATAAGAGCCTTTCGCGTTCTCTAAACATGAACTCCCAGTCTTCTCTTGATTTGCGCCCCCTGAGCAACACGACCTGTTGTGAATTGTACGATGGTTCTCCAGAGCCATTTTTTTCATGTTAAAGCAGGATGTTTATATGTCAACAGGAGAGTTGAAGAAAACCTCGGAAGGATTATCAAAGTTTAGAAATGCTTCTAGAGTAGAGATCTTGTAGAAGGCGTCATATGGCGTACTCTTTAATACGTGAGAATAGATTTGGGAATGTTTCGTCCTAGGCTTACAGATACGCTATCCCTCCGTGAGCCCATGACTACTGAAAAAATCTATTATCAGATTATACAACGCATCGAACAGAATCAGAAGATCGAAAGGACTTCTAAGATACGAATAGATCGGTCACATTCTAGAAGTCAATAGGATGGGCTTTAGGCTCGAATTTGAGAATGTAGTGAAGAATGAAGGACGAGCTCCGAGTCGGCCATCGATTACTGAGTGGATAGAGTAGATGCTGTCAGCGGGCTGGGTGATGTAGACGAGGCGCTAATCATCTGTCCTCCCATAGGCCTACACAAGTAGATTTGATATATATTGATACTCTGAGTGACCCTAATCCCATGCTGATATGAGTAGAGGGAGAGGCCAGAACCGGCTCGTGTAGCCAATCACTGTCCCACTAACTTGCGATCAGAAAAGATGATAAGACAAGCTTATCCGTGTGGTTCTCCTAAATCCACGACTATCATACAAACTCATTACAGCTCTCGATACTGCAGCTAGTCGATCTTGAATAAGAAAACTTATAGTGTCCTCATAAGTTCTGCGCATACCTACGCTCGCGCTCAAATTAGCGCGAGTTGCGTGTCTATAGTCTATTATCGCCGAGAGATGTACAACTGGTTCGTCTATTCGACTTCTTTGACCTGCTAAGTTTTTCCTCTTAACCTTCTATCCCTCTATGCATCTTATTCTTCCTTCGCTTAAGATCGTCTAATATACATTAATTGCGACTTATTGCAATATTTCTCTGGTGAACTCTACATCTACTCTAATTAATAACGATCCAGTGACCTAGAGACAGGCATTTGGACACCTCGGGTTGGAATGTTCGCCTCTTTCGAATAGCGAAGACAACTCGAGTTCGCTTTAAAACTGTTCTTGAACGTCATTAACTTTTGGTGTTTGGCGGATAAGCTGACATATTGTACAAGCGAAGGTCAGCATATTTCCTCATGTTCGCCAACACGTTCGGTTGGTCAATCCCGGAGAATGGCAGTTAATCTCTTTACCTTCCCACTTATGTTCTTTGTTTAAGATCTTATCAATACTAAAGTTGCGATTATGCCTGAAATATTGTAACAACCTTATATCCTACCTACCAGTTACTCGGATATCGGTAATATGGGTTTACTTGACTGCTACGACTACTATCATATATATTACGCTAAAAGTAGTACATAGCCAACTTTACTATATGATTTCTTACGTCGAACTATATATTATAGCTTATAGGATACTACTATACACGTACGTAACTGACCTATAGATTAATCTACGGGTAGGCGACGTATGATAACTATCATGCCATTAACGTCTGGACGCCTATCATCACGTAGCTACATATATACTGCACAATTTATAAGTTATAATATAGCGTCTTATGTACTTTATTATATTATGATATATATTATATTATCATTATATTAGATAGTATATTATATATATATATATATTATATCTTCTATTATCTTATATACTTTAGTAACTTTATAGCTTACCTTATGGTCTACACTAAAATAGATACTACTATGCTCTATCATACATAGCTATAGTAGAGTGGTAGATATTAATTATAATAGTACTATATTACTTAATATATTATACTATATATACATATATATCTATATGATATATATATATATTATATATATACATATATATAGTATATAAGTATATAGAGAATATATATTATATTACCATATAATATATATACATATATATCATATATACGTATATATATATATATAATAATCATATATATATATATTATAGTATATATATAAACAGTATTTAATTATTATATATATATATATTAGTATTATATATAATAATATATATATATTATAATATCTATATATATATTATATATACTAATCTATTAGTATATAAATAAAATGAAATGCATTTTTGTTAATAAATAATGGTTTTAAAAATCTTTTATCTGTTGCAGAGCCACCATTGGTAGTTCAGTTAAACTTATGCTGGAGTCAAGATTATAAACTCAAAGCATCTATAAAGTTGATTGTGTACTTTAATTAGCACTGGGTAAAATTGATGATGCAGTCTGTATAAGGTCAACATTAACTATTTTTATTCTTTGTACTGAATATTTAAAATCTTAAGACATCAATAAAAGTCCCTTTCTCCTACCGGCGTCTATTTATCTCGAGGTCGAACTTAGGAAGACAACAGTTCGGCCACCGCACTCTGTTCCGTCAAGACGTGCCTCTTGGTTAAATTGAAAGAAATTATTCTGTATATTATTCTTATATTCGTAACGAGTTACCGAGGTGTTATAATCCATTAAATGTCCGCCTACAGCCAAGATGCGCTTGTATATGCTGTCAGATTTGACTACGCTCTATTGATCTGAGTAGTTGATGATGTAATAGAATACCTCTTATAGACCTTAGAGAATGGTGAATAGCCCTAGCAAGCGCAATTCGGTTACCCATTGCCCTTATGCAAATGCGTTCTAACTTATATAATATTGTGGATATTCGAATAATAACAACAATTATTTGATAATTAATTACGGACTTATAATAGTTTATTAAATATAATATTTAAAAAGTTATCTTATATTATCTGTGATCCAGATACAAAATAAAGGGATATTAATAAAGAAAACAATCAAACATCTTTGATACACCTCGGTGACACTCGTTCTATTTTATATTGTTTCGGGAAGGAATGTGATTTATTTGATTTAGCCCAAGTTAATTAATGACTCTCCACCACTTTAGATTCAAATTTGGTCACTTAGCATAAGCTGACTTTTCGTAATTCGATTGAGTGTTTTCACTCCCGATTCCCCTAACCTTCCAAAAGGCCAATAAAAAAGGAATAATAATAAATAACCTTGCAGCTAAGAGACTTTAAGATCATTCACTGCTGAATATTATTATTTAATAATTGGTTCAAAGAGTCTTGGCAGTAGATTGTAATAATATAACTTTGATGGTTACATTGCCGAGTTTCTTTTTAAAAGAAAAAAATAAAAAAAGTCGTCACCCATTAAAATAGTCCTTTCATAAACAGAAGTCACTCTTTGCCTTTTCCAACAAAAAAAAATCTTTCCAACGTATTTCTTACAACAAATGAAATTGCAGAATGCTAGCTGATGCTATGGGTGGGTAGGAAAGAAACCGAACCCCACCGCCTGCAACCCTCCAAAAGCACTTCAATGAAAGTTTCTCGGTTTAAAAATTTGGAAAATCAGAACGAAAAGTCAAGGAGTTTCTCGACTTATTGACTTCATCTGTCCAAATGATTTCGTCTATTACCCCCCCCCCCCAAACGCTGTAGGTAAGATCAAAATTTGGATAATAGGCAACAAGCGAGCCTAACAAAACAGTCGAACAACAGAGAATAAAAAATAGTCTCTAATGATGAAGACCATGATCGCCTGCAGAAGCAGCCTCGGAAATTCTTCGCAGTTGATACGCGCTCCTCCCTAATAGCTCTCCCCTTCGGTGTGTCACTCTCGAAGCTCTCAAAGAGTCTCATTGAAATCGCAGCCTCTGGTATAGATAGCCGACTTGTCTCGGTGCTCGCACAGCAACAGCACGTGTCATGTCTCCGATCTGACATACTGTCAGGAGTGTGTGTGATTCAATAGATATATGTGTGTGTGTCTATTTTGTTTCAATTAATAAAATAGACTCTCATTGCTTATAAAAAAAAAATCGTACATTCTCTTTTCACATGTCTCCATATTTTCATTAACTATACATTGCTTGTTTGTGAATGTGTCATCATCTTTTTTTAACTCTATATATTGAGTATATAAATTTAATAAGAAGAATATATAATAAATGTATAGAATGAAAAGATGTTATGTTGCTGGCTCAATAATTAAAATTATAGTCAGATCGTTGTGTGTGGTAAGGTGTAGAGTCTATGTCCTCATATGCTCTTCTACTCTCTCATTCCGTCCACTAAATATAGAGAAGACCGCAGTCCGTGACAGGTTTACAATGTTAGTTCAGTGTGCTCAAAATGTATATAGTTTAGAGTAGGCACCTCGGGTGTAAGATCGTGACCTGTTATGTCGGAACAGGTTAAAGTGATAAACAAACTATACTCGTATTTGTGAGTGTGGTCTGATAATAATTAGCTGATTTTGAAACTACCGACCACGATTGATATAATCATTTTACAAATTGTGCAAACATTTTACTAAAATATTAGTCGTAGATATATTTGATAGAAATGTAACTATTATGTGTGAAAGTGTAATAACCAAGTTTACCTAATTGTATGGCTTATTACTCTCTCTCATAGTCATTATCAACTAAACGTGGTAATTAAGAGCATAATTAGTTTCCCATACTCTTTTTCGACTCACATCATTATCCTCAAATATCTCCATGTATCGAGTCATAGGCATTAATTCATACATATTTATCGTTTGCTCTCGTCTAGAGAAACAATCATGGTATAATAATAACTCCACTGTTATATGCTAAATGGAAGCCTCCGTGTGCTCAAGTCGTAGCACATTGCATTAGGATAGTCACTTTCTCTCTCTCGTGTAAGTTGGAAAACATTATTAAATCTCTTCTCTGATGATATATTTCCGATATAAATATGCTAACCTCTTTGACGTGGACTTTTAAATTTGAAATACACCTCTGTCCTTGTTTCTGTCATACAACCATTTATTGTTGCTCTTTAGATTCCTCTTGTACATAACTAATTTTCGGGTGATTTTAAAGGTCTGTAAATCGACCGAAATTTTCCCACTGTGGTGATGGATAAATTTGGGTTGATATGGAAGCGTTCTTGGTTTAAATGAAAGTCTGCTTTCCCATTATTTATTTACTTGATTTTTATACTTGAATTAATTTCAAGTATATTAAAATTTATATACTATATGATATGTTTATGCGTGTGTAGATAAAATAAATATTCTTAATTCTCGTGTATACTGATTAGTATTATTTTTAATGTTTGATTCTTCCATATATTGTTCTATTTCTTCAAGACAATACGATTTTAAATAATATATAATATGGTTAATTATTTTAAATTTAATATTATTAATATTATAATATTGTGATAAATTTGAATAAGCACTAACAATTATTAATTAATATATTTGAATATTATCCTTATTGAACGAAATAAAATTTTATATATTAGAATCATTTTGTAATTATTTTACATCACATCAGTCATAGAACCATCGGTAGAGTAGTGATTCGCTCTCTCATGAGTATATCGTTCAATATATACCCAAATAACTATCTGACTTTGATACGTCTCTATTATAGAGTGTCCGTAGGTCGATTAGGAGTACGTTGAGGTCTAAGTGCATTGAGAATTTGCTACGCCAGTCGCATTTAGCATATGTCACAAGAAACTCCCATAATTAGAATACACGATAAAAGCTCTCTCATAAAGCGAAGTTTCTTGGCTGAGTTTGAGTACTCGTATCAGTGGAAAAGATACAATTAGTTGCTTACGAGGAAAATACTCCTCGCGGAGTAAGTTTCTGGCCATACATTTCATCTTGTCATAGTTAGAGCATTCGGAGATTATACATAGTTATTTCTTTTTTCTCGTATTATGAAGTGTCGGTTTACCTCTAACGCGGCCTTTTTCTTGACGGTGAACTTGCGCGAACCGGCTGAAGACACCTGGTTATGCGAGATGCTCTCCGTTATCTAATAATAATGAGTTTGTAGACAGAATTATCGTCTGGTGTTAATTAAGTAACTGCCGTTACTTAAAGTATCCTCTGGAGGGCCGCTGCGCGATCGAGACCTCTAATTGAAGAGATTAGATAATTGTCGTCCTATGCATTCTAGTGCGATACAGTGACAGTAAGAGCTGCTTGATGATGCTTGAATTGTTATGTGGTAGTGTGGCGTGACTTGTGCTCAATCTTTATGCTTGATATCCTCGCGTGAGATTGCTTGTTTGGCATGCTTACTTATGTAATACATCGCGCGACACTGAGATTATCTCTCGATCATCTGTTATATGTCCTACATTAAGATATGCACTGTAGATAATGTTGAGAAACTGTAGGTGGAGCATATACCATCTATGAATAAGATAGTCCTGTTGTCAACTACCGTTCCTTGAGGCAATACGTTGTATATGATATTCTTTGGCTGATGCTAAAAAGATGTATGCGTTAGTGGCATGCCGTACACTATGACTCTGCGACGCGCACACGACACATATCGACTTATCTCCGCACCTATATAAATAGAATCTATTGTCGCCACTCGTGGAGTAGCTTCATAGATATTGGAGCCTTAGAGATAAATAGCTGCTCTATTAATTTAAACCTCTGATTTAAATAATATGTTAATATTACTCATATAATTTCATGTAATGAGTATGATGAAGACATAGAAAAACTCTTAGTAACCATTACTTACCCTCTCGACAAATCACACTACAACTCTATCTCACTTACCTCCAAAAATACACCATAAACACAAAGCATATCATACCTTTATAGTCATAATGACTTACTTTAATAGAATTTGTTAAGAATATTGGATCTCAAAATAAGATATACACATGAAGTCAATGCGTTTTATAAGTTAATTCAATAGTATAACTAACTATTAATAAATGTTATAATAAAAAAAAATAACGATAACCTTGCTCTCCGACGCCTCTCAAACCACGGTATAATGCTAAATACTTATAAATAACTATTTGCCATACTCTCTAAGATAGGAGCTAATAGCGCACGCTCATGATGAGTGCCAGGAAATCGCGTACACTGCCTCTCAAGAACATCCTCTAGCCGAGCCCTATGCAATAATATAATTTATAACACTGATAAAAAACGTTTCCCCTATAACAGAGTCTCTCGAGAGTACATCCAATCTACTCACAGCATTGGATATGAATAAACAACAACTAACAAATTCTAGAGAGTAACTAGCACATCATACTATATAACTTCTACATACTAAATCACTCAAAAAGGTATTTCTACAATAATCTTCGCAGAAATATACCATGCTCACACCTATAATTTTCAATCTTCCGCATTAGAATCCCAGAGAATTATAGATATTCTCCCTCTTTATCTCATCCTTCCTTTTATTCTCTCATACCGATTTATCATTAATACTTTAATAGGTGATTGTTTTTTTGAAGCATGTAGGAACAATAATACTTCATAATACATCGGTATCCTGAGTTAGGCCGAACTTAATTAGTTCTCACTCACTCTCAAATCGCCTATTCTCCATCAATTGAATCTCTAATCTCTAACTCACTTCATAATAAATCTATATAGTCTCGCGCTGAGATTTTAGTGTCACTCAAAACATACAAAAATCTCCTCCTCGGTGTTTTAGTACCACGCCTCCTCTACTCTCAATCAGGTACTCGTTGACAAACAATACACTTTTACTGGATTATTATTTTAGACCAGTATATTCTCCCTCACCTCCTTTCCTCCATCAATCTCCTAGGTAAGACATTACTAGGAACATCAAACTCGTTATAGACCACACAAAGTTATCTTAAGACACAGTCCCGCACTAATTGAAGAATTTCCAGCTGGCCGCGACAGCTTATCAGTCACTACAAGGATAGCACCTCTCCCGTACACAACAAATTATCTAACGAATCCCCTACGGAGCTATCCTCTCACCAGCACTTCTTATCTCTTTATGCATTGATTCTACCAACCCACGTCCCCTGTTAATAAATTAATAGCTATGAAGACGAGCTAACAATCACAGTTCAAAACTCTTCCATAAATACAGCATGCGAAGAACTACAACATTATATATTACAACTGGAACAGTGACTGACAAAAAATAGTATGGCCGCATCAGCCAGCAAAAAATCCTCTATCACACTAATCGCCCTAGAAAGAAGTTGAATCAAACTTACACCCACAATTTTCGTTTCAAATTAATAGACTCTGCTACCTCAGATTTTATGCGAAAAGCGTGGTGCACGAGTATTTCCGTCTGTACTGTCAGTTGTTGTGTTGACTTACGATCATACTGTACATTTCCAGCCCACCTCTCTCTCAGCGTCTCCTTTCATAATATCTCTAGATTACAGCTTCAAAATCTATATAGACTCTCTATCAGAGCAGCTCTACCAAAAAGTGTTAAATAAATGTATGAAGGTTAGAAATATCATGGGGATACATTATAGTAATATTGACCAAAACTCTAAATCATTAAATAGTAAACAGCCTCTACATTATTATATAACAATATTATAGTAATAAATTATTGAGCAACAAGCGTGACCTAGGCATCTCTGCGCCGCTTCCTTATTACGTCTACAGAATGAGCGGATTGGCACGCAATGCTACCTCGTTCTTGTTTGCCTCCTCCTTCGACGCTCCAAAGATTAATATGCCAAGAGGTGCATAGGACATCCTCAATGGTTTGCCTAAGAATTATATAAATCAGATTATAATCGATAAATACGAATAATAAAGCACTCTTAAAAAGGATATTATAGCGTGGTGTGTATGCCTTCCTACTCAGACTATATTGTCAAGCAATCAACTAATTTACTCTGATGAAACAAATACAATACCTGATCCTATAATAAAAACGCCACCCTAGATCAACTCACTTTTCCCCCTATCAGATCAGTCCAATTGCATTATTCAATCTCATCCACACTCTTCTCCAATAACTAGCGATTTTTCCTGCCTCCTCCAAGGAGTGTTTACTAGCTTACTACACATTAATTTTACCATAAAATCGATACTAATATAACATTCTAATAATTAGTAATAGTACGGAATATCAGTTCTCGCATAATCTGCGTGTTCATAGGTAACGACTGTGTTCCTGCCCAATAGACCCCTAGCCTCTCATTACAAATTTTAGGAACTATATCTATTTTACACAAGAAAAAGCATAAAAGTATCTTGTGAGCCAAAAAAAAAATACTTCGATCCGAGAATTGGTAATTAATGCTCATGTTTTTAGAGACAAACTCAGTCCAACACCTTTTTTTTTTCTTTTCTTTTTTTGGTTTGGCAAATGACGTCAGATCTACATGCCTTTCCGTAGCCTTTTCACCTACACAATCGAAGTCAAGAGGGATTTCACAACTTTATTTTTTGAGTATTTTATTCCTCCGGCGGTGCGTGGCAGCAGAGTGGGGTGAGTGTATCGGCAACCGACAGCGTTATTTCTTCTCTGTGCATGTATTGTTTCGCATTAGAATTTCTAAAATTTAATGCTAGGCTTTCATATAGTGTATATCAATGATATTAACACTACCTCGTCATAAAACATCTGTAAAAAATTAAAATTAAGCAGAAAAATCTTCCAATGACACATAAAATAAAATTCATAATACTATAAAAAATTGTCTTAAAAAAATATAAATCTAATATAACTTACCCAGATAATTTTAACATGGAACTAAAATACAACCAACTCTCGCCATGACGACAGATTTCCCCTGCATGCGCAATATTTCTTTGTCGGATCTCTCAAACACTTAGCAATATTCTAACATATATTAAAAAAGGCTCATAGCATGTTTATGAACGCAACTCAAGTGGAGTCGATTACGCCGTAAACTTTTCTTCTCTTTTTTTATCGCACACTCTCCTTTCGACCTTAGACAAAAACATACCAAAGCACATTACCAACTCACGTCAATTTCTACACATAAGTGCAATCGTATAAAAATCTACTAAGATATAATCTGTTCCGACAATGATCTCATCGAAAAATAAATGAATGTTGTACGTTTCGCATTGAAGTTTTTGGCTATTTATCGGCGAGCCCACGTACCCAACCCCACTCTCCCCCTGCCACCCCCCCTATCTCCCTCGACTCAAAAATCCCAAAAACACCAACTTCACACACATCATTCCATCTTCCTCAAAACGTAATCCATTCCTCTCACGATCCTACTTCAACCCCATCCTAACCCGGTCTATCTCTGCACAACGCCAGCTTTCTACAGCGACATCTATCCTCTTTCTTCCTCTCTCTGCTACAACTCTCTCAACATATTAAAATATTTTTCGTCAGCTAAAATATCAAACTCATATACATTACCTTACTTCTAAAAGAAGAAAAGAAATTTTAATTACCTGCGCTAACAGTAGATACTTACGGAAACTGAACTGACTTACCACATCACTCTCTTCGCTACACCACCCCCCTTTTAACCTTTCCTTTCCTGTGGTGTCCGCTCCTTAAATTTGGAAGGAGTAAATGTATAGGTGAGATCGGAAAATTAGGTGAGGATATAAAGGGATAGTTGACTACATTGCACTACTCATCGTCATTATAAGTTTATTTATCTCTGTAATAACTCTCACGAAGCCTCATTAATTATTATAATGAAAAAAAAAGAAAAATCCATTCGATTTTTATTATTAACAACTTAAATAATCATTATATCCAACTATATTAATTATAACTTTAATAAAACAAAATAATTACAAAATTAAATCATGCACTTTAAAAAATACCTTTGGTGATAGAAACCAACCCATATTATGAGAGTCTATAACTCGCTGAGGTCCTTGACGAAGCAGTGAAAATCTTTAGGATGCAGGAATATTGTGTGTAAACCTCGATACTCAAGAAAAGTAGAGCCGAGTTTAAATCGTTGGGGTATTTGGGGTGAAGCTTTATGGAGCTCTCGCACCAATTGTCATTCAGGCTCGTGCATAAATAAGAGACAAATATTTATTCTTCTCAATTGTTGTTTTGTCTATGTTAAGGCTCGCTTGTTCTATATCCAAAATTTTAGAATCTACCCTTACAGCGTCGGTAAATGACCGGAAATGCATTGACAGTAGAGTTTCGAATATAAGGTCGAGAATTGCTCTGAAGCATATATTTCGTTGCATGAATATTTCATAAGTTTAAGTCTGGAGTAACATTTGGTCATTGTTCACTAGTTTGGTAAGGGTTGTGATCGGATAAGTTTGTGAGCTTCCCGTCTTTTTCTATCCCCACTCCCCCATTTACATCCACGCCTAGCATCTCACGAATGTGTTACATTTGTTTGTAGAAAATGACTTTGGAAGATTCTTTTCTTTTTCCGTTTCTTACTGTTAATTCTTTTTATTTCCTTTAAAGGACTATATTTTTAATGCCAAATTTTTTTTTTTGTGTTTTATTGTTTTTTATAAAGATATATCTTTGAATATTCTGTTGGTATTATTGTTCTTAGTATTTATTTAAAGTTCTTTCACTTCAGATCTCTCTATAGCCTTTTAGACTCATCTTTATGTTGCAAATATTATTATTCTTCACTTGTTATATAGGGCATCCTCTTTAAGTCTGACTATGTACATTTACTCTCCCAATATCTCTAGCTTGCTAGTTTTAAGTTGTAATCGATTATTTTAATTTCCGATCCTGCTCCGTGTTGAGTTGTGGTGGGGCGCGCTATTGTGGAGGGAGGGTGGCTTTATGCATGGGCGCGAATTGTCGGTGTATAGATAGGATATTCGCTATCATCTGTGAGGTGATTAGATTTCTTTTGAATCTTTAAAATATAATAGTCCGTGGCTTCATTTAATTTGACACCCTCTTTCGCGAGGTTAGAAGATGGAAACTCAACTCGTAGCTGTTGGCGCCGAGAGGAACGGATTACTCTACTACTCACCAACAGCGCTCCAGCCGCGCGCTGTTATTCATTAAGTATGTTTTGATTTGTTTTCGTTTGATTAAGTAGTTCCGGGCTTCTTAGATTTGGTGGTTGCTGAGTCGGACAGGGATCAAGTAAAGAAAGTTTTTAAGTTGACGAGTATTATAAGTAGAATGATGGACATGGGTGCAAGTGCCAGCATCGAGTACACATAAATTCTTTCTGTTATTATTCGAGTCAATACCTATATTCCTACAAGTCCTATATAGAACGATTGCAAGAAGAAGAGGACAAGATGCAAGATACTCGATGTGCACTTGTAGAGTAACATATTTCACCATTCTCTCAGTTTGTATGCTATGATTAACATACATTTATTGATCAATAGAGCGTATCCAAACTGACACTTACAAAGCGAATCTTCCCTGTACGCCGGCACCACTTAACGCCTTCGGCCCCCCTCTCCATGAGCCACCCTCTCACTGCTGTCACAACCTAACCAACCACGGCGCCCTTCTATTTCCACGCAGCCGTCCAGGGCCATTGCCCATGGGCAACTCGCCCTTCCTCTGACGGGACACTAGAGTTAGCCTGCGCTTAGGGCCCAATATAAAACTGCTTGTCTAAATACAACCATAAAACTTCGACAACTAGAATAATTCCAGGAGGCTCCTACGGCGCACACCATATTAGGTATCTGTGGATTATTGATTGGTCCTAATAAAGTAAAATTTTAAAATAATTATAAAAAAAAAGAATAAAAAAATAGTTATGGAGTAGTGTCTCTAATATAATTGATGCAGATTCAATCTCTCTCTCTAACCGTAGCATATAATAAATACACATAGAACTATTTACACTAGATGCCTTGTTATATCCTCATTTCTTTTCATTTATTATTCTCATTGGCTTTCTTATTGCTCTTTATATTGGTGTTTCTTAGCCCTTTTTATTGTGTTTCATACTAATTGTGTGTTCAAATGCCCAGTCCTTTATAAAGTAGGAGGCGAGTTATTGTTGTATTGTAGCTAGGATGAGGGTAAAATGTAATACAATACTATATAATTATTATCATTTTATTATATATAAAAATAATATTAATCCCCCCATTTCCATTAAAAAAAAAAACCCCTAAATATATAATAATATAATAAGATATAATATATTATATATTCACTTCAGTACCCCTACCTCTTATTTATAATTTAATATATTAAATAATATATTATATTAATAATAATAATATTATTATAATTAATACTTAATAATTATTATATATTATTATATAATAATAATATATAATTATATATTAATATATTAATATATAATAATATAATATATAATATAAAGATTTATTTTATTATTAACCCTATTAGCTTATATATCAGTACTTATTTTTTAAGTCTATTTTTTTAATTTTCATTAGATCATCTATGCATTCTGTCTTCATTATTTTATGTTGATTTTATACTACCTTATTATTATCTAAAATAAATGGAAAATCATTTGTGATATATTTCTGCAATGTTAGTCCATTAACTGAAACATATTAAGAGATATTAAATAAATAAAAAATAATAAATAAATAAAAATTAAATTAAAAAATAATAAAGTATTAGAAAAAGATATAATTATAATAAAATAATGATAATCCACCCCTCCCCCCTCTCCCCACTTACTACCTCTCCCCCTCCACCACCCCCTTTTATTTTTTTTTTTTTTTATTGT
Source organism: Trachelipus rathkii (assembly GCA_015478945.1). Lineage (NCBI taxonomy): Eukaryota > Metazoa > Arthropoda > Malacostraca > Isopoda > Trachelipodidae > Trachelipus > Trachelipus rathkii. The sequence continues at coordinate 11,073 of JABUQX010093868.1, read as the reverse complement.
ATTTATTTTTTTATATGCCATCACTATGACCCTGCTCCACTACAGCCGACTAGTCTCCGCCCTCGCCACGAACACTTATATAACCTAAAGATACACAAATGAATAAAGCACCAATCATCACCTCCATTAAATAACATATTTTTCCTTTCATTACTCTCCTCCTATGAGTAGAGAGGGGGCGCTGTGCGAAGGGTGCTCATATATATGTATATAAATAATATAATTATTAATATATTCCAATCCTACTCACACTCACGCTTCACCCACTTCACGCCTCGCACACGACCCTCCACATTCCACTCAAGTTAACATCTCGTCACTTACTTGGTTGGAATCATTCCAACTAGGTGCCTAATTAACCAGCACCATAATGATCAACCATTCATCACTACATATAATCATAATCAGCAATTCACTCCCTTTAACTTGGCAAAAATTTCTCTAACAATTGAACCATATACCACTTGCCATATCTTTGATATATCCCAATTCACACTCAAAAATTTCAATATATTTTCTTTCCCTATCATCACTTATCACTCGGTACTCGTCTCTTTACGTCGGAAACACACTCTACAAAGTATACAAACCCGTTAGAGACCAGGTCGGAAGAATATAATATATTATTATTTATTATTATATAATAAATTATTATTAAATTATATTATTATATATATTTTATTATTGTTATAATTTTTCCCTCCCCCCCTACCCCTCCCCCTTCACTCTTATTTATTATAATTTTTACCCCTCCCTCACCCCTTCAAAAATAATGATATGATGATAAGGGTAGTGTAATGAGGTGGGGCTAATTACACTTTATCCACTACCCTTACCCTACCAATAATATAGTATATTGTATATAATATATATTAAATAGTTTCCCCCTCATTCCCTACCTATGAGAAAGCGGGCGACACTCGAGATACTCACCATGCATTATAGGTCTGGCCCAGAGAGCTCTATTAGTTATTAATTGACTGCTGTTGTAGTTGCAGTGTAGATTTTTTCGTACCAATGTATTACAATACTAATTCGCATAAAATTAATGTTTATTATTATAGTGTTGTTAGTCGTTTGCTTGAGGTTAAATTAAATCGATAACTCGGTTATGATCTATATAAGTATAAGGAGTGAGGTAGGTCTAATTGATATAGATATTTAGAATTGTATATCTTGAATGTCTAAGCTATTATTAAAATATATAGTGATATACTCGCCAATCTACTTCTTTTCTACGAATGTGTTAGGTGCCCCAGCATTAACCCGTGGATATTTTTTATGTTCATATAATATAAAGTGTTCGTAATTGTTTATTTTCGATGTTTTCGTTAGCTATGTATATATATATATAGGAAACAGTGTGACTGGTAATAGGATGCCTCTCATGTATTTCATTTCTTTGATGGAGTTGTGGAAATTATAATGCGAATAGAATCGGTGGGCGAATTTTATTGATTTAATCTATAAAACAAATGAACAAATAAAGTGGAGAACCGGCTCACGAAGACCACCTCTACCTGGGCGCTTCTCCGGAGGTGGTTGAGAGAGCCGCAGCGTGGGTTGCGAGAGATGGAGGGAAATGGATGCTGCGGTGGCGTGTGGTGTGACGGAGAGGGGGCTAGGCGGTATCCCGCGGACCGCAAAGGGAAAGTTGGAGCTTCAAGTAACGGAGTTTTAAGAGCATCGAGTTCCCGTGTCAAGAGGGCGGGACGAGTCAGCCAGGGTGTCCAGCGCGGTGTTGCCTGAGTCACGGTCGGGTTGCTTTGAGAGGTATATGGTAGGGGGGTGTCAGAAATGAGTGGCATAGAATGCGCCAGGAGTTGTGATTAGTTGTAGGAGTGCGTTAAGATAAGAGCATTAGAGGGGGGGAAGTGTGAGAGGGAGAGTTGACGTGACGGCTTTGCTGGCGGGGATTGTGAGACTCGAGCCGGCGTGGGGGGTTGGGCGGAGGAGATGGAGAGAACAAAAAATATAAAGATCTTCTCTCCTCCAAACCTCACCTCTATGTTAAGCTGATTAGATTGATGGAAAGAACATACATTTACAATTCTTCTTATCTGTACAAGTAAGTCGGCGCTTTCTCCAGGGTCTCCCCTGTCCTCTCATCCCTCCCTACCTTTATCCTACCTACCCATTATTTAATAAATGATCTTCCACCTGCACATCAACTCATAATCCACTCACTTATGCTGATGACTCACCCTTCATAGCTTCAACTACAAAAATACAATTCCTCAAAGCTCCCTACTATAATGACTATATCATAAGATATGGCCTACATCGAATCTTAATACATTACCAAGATTACGATATTCTAGAGCTGACTCTGCGCATAAGATATTCCGGGTGAGGCGTACTTAACCTTAGTGAAATTCAATTCTTTAAAAACTTCACTGAACATTCTACAAATACTCACCTCTAGCTCATCTAAATATTATAATCTCTAATTCAGAATGGTTTTACTCAGAAACTCTCCTAGTTGACTATTATTAAATAGCAGAGATAGACCTTTTAAACGTAAAAAAAACTAAGACATTCTATTGCAAAACACACTAGGAGACCCCTGCTAATCTCAGGCTCAAATATAATGGAAGCTCTGTTATAGACTGTGAGAATTTTTTTCCCCTTCATCAAGTTACTCCAAAGCAATACAGGGCCTCATCCGCCCTGATGGAATAACTTTTTCTATCATGCGGCAGGCGTCTGGTTTTCACCCTGCTTATTGCGAATAGGGTCGAGCCAAAGGACCAAAGGCTTAATAAAAAACTTGTTACCAGTAACTTATCCAAACTTACAAATACTTGACCCTCTCTATCTTTCGCCGCGATGCTTGCCGTGCCTCTTCAGTCACCCCAATATTTATTTTTTATTTTTCTATTAGGTTACCGCTCATGCGGCTCTCTTCAGTTTTGTTAGAGTAACTTTTTATTCATCTCACTGAACCACACCATTATAAACGTCGAAACCCTCGTAGCACAGGGCGGATGCTGTGTATGCACATGAATTTTGTGTTGATTATGTAACTCCTCAGGCTCTTATTTTCATGTTTTTTGATCCTTTCCTTTCCTTTATCCTCTGATTCTGTTGTGTAATTCTTCTTCCATGTTCTGTTGTTTCCTGCTGTGTTTTTATATTCTCTTCCAGCCACTTGCGCAAAGGCCGCGTCTTGGTTCATCTGCGTAATTTACGTTAGTTAAGCTCGTTAGGGGCTTTTCAAGCAGCCCGTCTGCCGTTGGAAGTGGAGGCTCTGCCGCGGTAGGGTGGGTGGCGGGCAAGCTGGGGGTGGAAGATATAATAATAATATAAATAAAATAATAATAATATTTATTTGATTGTATAGTATAGGTGAGGGGTAGGTGGTATAGTGGGTAGGTGAGGGGTATATAGGGTGAGGGGTCACCTATACCTATAGTATATATTATATATATATATATATATATAGATAGGGGATGAGGGGATGTGAATATATCAATATTTATTATATATATGATTATAGTAGTGATAGTAGCTTACCCTATATTGATTTTGGTGAGTAGAGGAGGTATGAGGTGATATGAGGTGGAGTAGTAGTAGGGGTAGGTGGGTAGTGGGGTGAGTATAGTAGTAGGGGAAATAAACTAAATATATATAAATATAATATATATAATAAATAATTAAATATAAATAAAGTAACCCCCCCCCTACCCCCCCCCCCCCCTATCACTATGGTGGTCTCGACTTCTTTCAAAATCTTTTCAATCTAATTATTTTCTTATTAAGCTGACTAATCTTTTTATATTTTAACTTTTTTCTTGTCCTTGAAACATTCTTTTAATCTTGTCTCACCTGTCAATGTAAAAGTCAACTTTACATTGACCGGAAAAAGTTAAGAATTAAAAGATTACGTCATGTTGTCATAGGGAATTTAATTAGCCACCCCCCCCCACTCCACCTCACTCACCGGTATATGAGGAGAGTATATGAGGGTAGGTATGGGTGTGGAGAGTTAGTGATAGTATTAGAGGAAAAGGGTAATAATATATATAATATAATAATATAATATAAAAACTATACTTACTATATAATATAATATAATATAATTATAATAATAATATATTTATTTATTTATTACTATATTTTCCTACTATATACTACTACTACTATACTCCTCCTACTCACACCCTAATAAATCATTCATATCCTACCCAAATACTAATATCCCTTAGGGGGTATGATAGGGGAGTAGGTGGGAGGGCCCTCCATCACACCTCAATCCCTAGTATAGGGGGGTTGTGGGGGGGTATATGATAGAGGGGGGGGTAGGGGTAGGGGGGGTATACCTTACCTCACTACTATACTACGTTATTTACAGTTGTCGCCACCACTTACGGGCAGGCCCTATCTTCAAGGGAGAGGGTGTTGAAAGCCTAAGAAGTTAACTAACGTAAACTTACGCAGATGAACACAGACGCAGGTGAAGTGAGAGAGATTTAAATTCAGCAGGAAACACAGAAGATGAAGAGAATTCACAGAATCGAGGTGGCAGGAAAGAAGGAAGCACCCACAGCCGATATAGCCTGGCAGTACCAAGATCAACACAAAAATTCATTGCAGACAAGCACCCCCATGTGCTACTGAGGCGTGATTTTCCCGTAACACGGAAAACCCCAAATAAGGTGGGTAGGGGGGGGGGGGGGGCTAAAAACCCCCCCCCCCCCCCTTGTTTTTTTTTACCGTGAGGTGTAAGTTCCTCGAACACCTGCCCGCTGCGGTACCTATAGAAAAAAGCATGACAACCTATGCTATCTCAAGTCATTCGCGCCGCAAAGAATAGAGGTCCAAGTGAAAGTCGAAAGTACGGAACAAGTATATATTAAATGCTCTTTTTGGCTTTGGTGCTCGTACCCTATCCAAAAGCTAGGGGAAAATCCTCAGAGCCTTGCAGTTATGAGAAATACTCTAATAAAACAAGGCGGATGAGAAAGCCCTAATGTAATTGTGTGTGTGTCAGTAACTCCGGAGCAAGTGTGGCATAATAAGTTTTCTTTCGCGTTCTAAACATTGTGAACTCCTCATGTTCCTTGATTGTCCTGCTCCTTAGTTCAATCGTTTTTGAATGTGAGGTTCCTCCTCAAGTACATTTTGGTGTCTCCTCTTGTGTTATGGGTGGAAAAGAAAGTGGCCTATACAATTCCTTACAATTGAAGAGTTGAAGAAAACCAAATCAATATTCCAATAAGTTATGAAACAATTAGGGACAAAGCTTCTGCATTAGCTTTGTAGAAGTAGGGATTTTAAAGAATTGAATTCACAAGATCCCTCCACCGAGACCCCACCGCGGTATTTATATATTTCTTCCAGTAATCATGGTTCATTAGAATTAGAATCTCGGTATAAAGATTAAGACGAAAAGCATTCTAGACAAATAGAAGGGAGCAGAATTAGAAATGATATAGTTTGGAAGATTGGATGAAGGGGGGGTCGAGATACAAATTCAATGCATTGAGTGGATAGGAGTTAGATTGTGCAGGTGCATGAAGATTCATTATAAAAAGTATAGTAATAAAGTTTAGGTAGATAAGACAGAACCCTGAGAAAACAGCACGGGAGCTGAGCGAGATGAAAAATGATGATATGAGAGTGACTTTGATTAAACAACAGTAGATCTTTCAGTCTCTATTTTGAAAGAAAACTTTGGTAGTATGTGTCCGATCATTCGCAACACGGCGGATGTTCAATCCCGAGAAGTAGTAAGTCTTTACCTTCCACTGGTTATGTTCTATGTGCTTAAGATCTAAATAATAAATTGCGATTATGCAATATTTGACACCTACATCAATATAAGCACGAGTGATAGGAACAGGCTGACACTGGTGATGCGCCTTGAAGGAACCGATTGCTTAAAACTGTTCTTGAAACTCAACTTTTTTGGGTTGGGGGATAGCTCATTGGTAAAGCAGGGTATGTTTTCCTCATTCGCAACACGTTGGTGTTCAATCCCGCGAGAAGCAAGTAATTCTTAACTCCCACTATGTTCTTTGGTTTAAGATTTAAATAATTAAATTCGCATTATGCAATATTTAACACCATATATATATATAATATATAAATAAATACATTCATTATAATAAAGTGATGCACGTTTGTATTTTATTAAATATATATATATATATATATATTATATATATAATTATTATAATATATACTATATATTTATTAATATAATTATATATATATAATATATTATATATTAATATTATATATATATATATATTATATATATATATTATATATTTATTAATATATATAATATATACATATAGCCTAACAGTATATAATATATAAATTTAATTTTTTTTTTTTTTTTTTTATATTATTCCATTTTATTATTATTTTTTTTTTATATTATATCTTATATATATTTTATTATAACATCATTAATTATTTAGATTAATTATTTATATTATTTATTCTCATACTATCATATACCCCATATACTATTACTATATCCTACTATATATTATCACTATATATATATATACTACATACTCTACCCGGGGTATATATATATATTATAGGGTTTTTTGGTAGATCCCCCTCACTCCCGTAGGGCTACCTCCATATATACCTATACTCTCTCTACTATATCCCACTCTCACCCCTATACTACTACTCACCTATCACCCGGGGTGAGGTAGCAGGAGGTGAGGTGGGGGGTGAGGGTATGGGCCGTTTATATAATTATTATTTATATATTTTATATATTTTTATTTTAATTTCATACCTTTATTATTATATTTTGTTATATTGTACAGAATATGCATTGTTAGGGTATAGGTGAGGGTATAGGTTATAGTGCCTGATAGGAGTGCCGATCCAGTGTGACGTGGCGGCGAGTGCTAGTGAATATCAAGGAATAGGTGTTTTGGAAGGAATCTTGGAATGGATTTAATTGTAAAGCTAGAACTCTTGGAGGGCAAAGCATTAGGTAGTGGGGAGGAGAAAGATTATAAACAAAGCTCCTATGAAAGTTATATGTATTTGAGATTATGCACGGGTAAATTGACTGCACATACTTATAAAAGGTCACACATAACTAAATTTATTGGGTATTCTTGTGGTTGTATGAGAGTTTAGTTGTGTTAAGGATCTTAACATCAATTAAAGTCCTTTCTCCTACCGGCTATATTCTGAGTCGAATTGGAGACAACAGTTCTGCCACCGCAACTTGTGTCCGTCAAGACGTGCCCTGGCATAGGCCTGCACGCTCGGTGTATATGGGTGATTTTATATTTAAATGTAGAGGTGGTTGATAATAAATCAATTAATGTGCGCCGTACAGCAAAGATCGCTGGTGTGATAGTGTCAGATTTGATAACAGCTCTGAATCAGAGGGGTGAGTGAGAGGATACAAAACGTAAGGAGAGATGGGTGGAATGGAGACGCGTGCAAGGGGCACATTCGGGGAGTAGGCTGGGCGACTTGCGCGCCTTGCCAAGTCGGTTCGAAAGACTGGGTGGGGTATATAGGGTATTTGGGAAGTCGGGAATGAATAACAAAATTTATTTGTCATTGTCCTGACAATGTCATAATTTTATAATATAATATTAAAAGATAATAGTTACTTAATAAATTGATTCTTATCAGACAAAATTAGACAGGAGATATTAATAAAGAACAAACAATTCAACAAAAAAATACTAATTAGACCTCACACTCTCTCAGATGACCTATATTAATAAATAAATTGTAATTCGGTTGTATAGTGTTTATGATCATATTAATTATTATTAGCAGTCATTAATTTTATATTTTTTTATATTTCTTCTCTCTCTCTCTCTACTTTTTATGTTTATAACAAATTTTTTTTTGGTAATCCTTAAAAATAGTAGACTTTCGTATATATCGATTAATCTAATACATCTCCCCTTAAACCTACCAAAAAGTGTGTCCAATTTAATAATTTATAGGATTATATATTATATTATAATCATTATTATTATTTGTGACGTGTAACATATTTTCACTTATGAAGCTCATGAGTGAAGAAATATTTTATTATTATTTTTTGATAAAAAGTTCATTCCTGAGTGAGATTATAAAATAAATAATCTATATGTAACATAATGGGATTACTGTGAAGAAAGTTTTACTATTTAAAAAGAAAAATAACTTAATAAGTCTGTTTCTATATACTCTCAATAAAAAATAAGTTCACTTTCTTTTTAAATCATGATTAAATCACTTCGTTAAGACCTATTCAAAAAAATATTAATTATTCTCTTTCTTATACGTTTTATTTCTACTTAACTTAAAATGAAGATATATAGAGAGCTAGTGTTCTGATTGTATACGGGATTAGTGGATAAGAAAATATAATGACTCTCGAAACTTTCACTCCTATCCGCTATTTGTAACCCTTCCATAAGACATTCAATAGAAAAGTTACTTCGCTAAAAATTTTGTATTTATTTTATATTCTAGTTATATCTCGTGATTTAATATTGTGTGTCAGATTCTCGACTTATTGACTCACTGTCCAAATGATTTCGTCTATTACCCGACGCTGTAGGTTCTAAAGTCTTAAATAATTTTTGTTTATCAGGAAATAAAATAAAGAACAAGCAGAGCCTAAAAAAAAAACAAACAACGAGAAATAAAAAATAGCTCTTGAATGAAGACGAGGACCCTGAAGAAATTGGAGGAGATTTTCTTCTAAGCATTATTCTTCCCAAATTTTATTAACCCAAAAAAATATGAAACTCAAGCATTCTATACTGAGATAACTAAAGGTTTTTTATTAATATTCACTAGGCTGCTAAAGATTAATTACAAACTGATCGTCAGGAACGCTCAGCAGAAAGTCTATTTATGATCTCTCTCTCAAAATCATGGAGTTGGTTTCTATCACAAAGGTATATTTTATAAAGTGCAGTATTTAATTTGTTATATTATTTGATTTTAAATATAATTAAGTTTTATTATTTTAATATATATGGACGTTAGTTTTATATAAGAGTCATGTTAAGTGAATTTATTTATATATTATAATCTAATGGATTTCTTTATATTTAGTACAATATATATTTATAATTGATTTAGAATTATGTAGTGGATTATATATTATATAATTATTAAATAAGACTCGTATTTTATGAGTTGCTATTGTGTTATGTATTTTCATACTATCCAATGCATCTCCAATCCCATTCCCCCAAAATAAGAGAGTTGTGTGAGTGGTTATTTATAATTGTGGTATTAGCAAAAATTATATTTGTATGTATAAAAAAGCAGTTCTCTATGTCAGTAAAATGATTTTTTATAAAAATGATCAATCATTTTTGGTAATTATTAAACTTTTCCTTTTTATGATATAGTAATTTTTTATTATGTAGATTGATGAAGACGACAAATATAAATTACTTATTATTTGTTAAAATTTACAAAATTAAGGAAAAAAAATGAAATTTCTTGTTAAAACCATATCAATTAGAAGTAACCGTGATTATATAATATTTTAAAAATAATTACCTTTTTGAGAAAGAAATTTGTAAATTGTTTTTTTTTATTTTACATAGTTAATATTAAAAAATTAAATCAGTTTATTAATAAAAAAAACTATTAATGCTATGGAAAATATTTATTTGTAGAAATAGTTACTTCTTAAGGCCCGTTCCATTATACGAGAAATATAAATTCTTTTTTTATTTTTTAAAGTATATATATGAAAACTGTAATACATTTAATTTGTTTCATTTAATTAAGTTATTATTTTTTAATAATACTATTTATATTTGTAATTGGTCTGTTTATATTTCTGCATTTGAGAAATTCTTTTATAGAAATATTGTGATGATTTTAGTTGTAAAGTATTTAGGTATTTTATTTTTTATTTTAGACTTATTTTTTTTACTAAGTAATATATATTAAAAATATTATTATATATGTTGAAAGAAATATGTTTTTGCTATTTCTCTCTAATTTTTATTATAAAGAGTATTTATGTATCGTCAGTGTTGTAATTGAAAACGTTTTGGGAAATTTTCCCATTTTCAAAGCTATCTTTAAAATTAAAACTGAGAACTCTAATAAAAAAGAAGAAAATATTTCTGTTCATTAATTATACCAGTTGCCGACGCGCCCAGGAGGGGTGGGTATGGATCAAAGTATCACAAAAATGACATCTGACACTAGACGTCATTGGGATAGAGTGACAGTATGTCTTAAAAAAGGCATTGAGATCTAGGCATATTAGCCAAACAAAAAAGAAAAGAAAAAAAAAAAAAGCTCCTAATGATATTTGAAATGTTATGAAAATGAATGCATTTTAAAATGATTACTCAGAAAACTTTAAATTATGTTTTTTAATTTATGATTTAATTTTTTTAAGGCTGTGTTATCTCAGGGCACTTGCGTGACGAGACGACCAGTGAATTGTATCCAGTACTAAAAATGAAATATGGGATTTGTAGTATCTTATTTTTGTTAATTGTAAAGCTAGAAACTCTTGTGTTTGGCAAAAGCTTATTATGAGAAGATTCATAAACAAAACATCTATGAAGTTTATGTGTATTTATTTAGACGATAAATATGCTTACATTTATAAGGTCACACATAACTATTTTTATTCTTTTTTTTTTAATATTAAAATCTTAGGGGAAGAAGAGAGTCCGTTTCTCTACCGTTATTTCTGTGGTGAAAAAGAGGAAGCCGAAAACGGCGCACAGCCCTCTGTGACGTTAAGACGTGCCCCAGGGCATGGCCCAGGCACGCTCTGTATATTAATTTTATATTTAATTAGAGGTGTTAATATTCTATTAATTTCCCTATAACAAGATCGCTTCTTTATTGTCATATTGATAAGACTTAGTTCTAAAGAAATGTAATAGATATAAACCTAAGATATGATTAAAAAAACAGGAAGGGCCCCAAAAAAAAAAAATTGAACTTCATTTACGAACACAAACACATACACACACACTTCACTACTTTTTTCAAAACGTTTTATTGAAATTTATTTATAAATTTGGAATCGAATAATAACATGAAATTTATTTGAGCATGGTCACTGACAATATCCATAACAAGAAG
>JABUQX010093867.1:0-33446 GCA_015478945.1 Trachelipus rathkii | reverse complement strand
TGTCTTATGTTGTTTCCTCAAATGCTTTGCATTTTGTGTAGCATCGTTTGTCTGGTGCTCTCTTGCACAGTTGATGATTCTGTTTTAGGATTAATTTGCTGTTGCAACCCTTTTTAGTGTTCTTGTGTCGTGCTGTGTGTGTGTGTGTGTGTCTCTTTTGAAGAGCTTCTTTGTTCATTATGCTCTGTGTTGGCAGCGCTTACTTGTTTGTTCAACATTTTTGTGGTGAAGTAGAACCTGTTGATGGTAAGACTTGTGCAGAGACGTGATCTAGTTATAGCAGTTGTCATGTGTCTCAGGTAATAAGCAGACTATTTTGGGACGTTGTCAGAGTTCTTCCACGAAAATGCTGAGGGAACTCTGAGAAACTCCTCCACTTTGTGTGTGGCATGTCCAGTTGCAGGAAATAATATAGGCCTAAATGAAGAAATGGCACAATTCTCGTTTTTCACTTCATGTGTAGTTCCAGTACTTTTTTTGTTTTTAGATGAAGAAAAATCAGCAAGTCGTCGGTTATGTTGCGAAGAGAGACATCAGTCACCATCTCTATAAATGAGGTGTTGCGATTTGGGAATGTCTAAGGTAGATTTTAGACAGTGAGTCATTCACTTGCATAATTATAGTATGAATGGATGGGCTTTTTTTGTTCTTGTCAGCAATATCAGAAGTCTCTCCTGGATTCGTGTGATGGTTTTGTTTTGTGGGTGATATGTTAATGTGCCATCTTTAGCATAAAACAAATTTTGTTTTCCTTGTTTCTGCTTGGAGAAAATATTTTTATACTATGATCTAAGTTTCTCTTTTTTGTACATACTACAGTATGTTCTTGGATTACTAATCAGGTTTCCTTTTTTGCCCAATTCACTGTCGTAGTAGTTTTTTTGTTGCTAGTCATTTTTATAAATTAAATTAATAATATTACCTCAACCACACAAAAATCCAAAATCACTCCGTCAACATCATAAAACAAAAAAAAAAAAAAATAACCTCCAAAAAGGTTTATAAATCCCTTAAAGAGAAAAAATGTAAACAGATAATCATAAGTCATACGTCTAAAACACACATTATACCACACCTTCAATCGGTAGGATGAACTCGGGAACAACCTCTACGACCGAAATAAGAAGGCGAATAGATGTGATAGTGAACTAACAATAGAAAAGAAACAGGTACTTGAAGTACCAAGAGAATGATTCGTCCTCGCCCTCAGGCACGTATCAAGGGGTGGGCCAACCCACTTGACGCATGGGCCACGGGGGCCATATAATGATTATAAGGTGGGGGGCATTCTACGGGCTACATGTAATAAATTTGACGCTACGTTCAACCGACGCCGGGCTTTTACGAAGGATGGAATGGGAAAACGAAAAATTCCTTTGATTTCCATAAAGGGTGGGTTTTAATCTGGGCAAGATAAAGATGGGGAACAAAAGGTATCAGTATGAGGCAGTTGTGGGTGTACGGCGACGCTGCCCAGAAAAAAGGAATAACGCGGGTCGATAGATGGGAAGTTGAACGATGATACTCGTTGCGGGATGGATACTCTGCCTTTAGTTGGCGAAGAATTCAGAAGGTTTGAAGTATTGGTGAAGGAGGTTGAGAGAGTGTGTGGGCAAAAGGTCTTATAAGAGGAAAAGATCCAGGTAAGAGTAAAGGTGTAAAGTGTTTTGAGGAGGAGGAAACAGAATGAGAGTAAAACGATAAAGATTTTCACGACTTGATAATTCTTTATTGTATTATTTAGTTCTATGTTAGAGTAGGAGGTGTAGTTTTAGAGGAAGAGATTTTTAGATAATTAGGGATGGAGATTTTGGTAAGGAAGGAGGGATGAGGAAGAGATAGATCACAGAGTAGGAGAGGAACGAGAGCATTGAGTGGTCTGAGGGAATTGGAAAGGGGGGGATTTATCACGTAAACTTAAGATAAGTATGTTAGAAAAAATTTGTGTTCCAGCGGTACTAGATGGGTGTGAAACATGGGGGTTAGAATGCTAGGTCCAAGAAAAGTTGAAGTGTGTTGAGAATGAGATAGGGCTTGAGAGCTGTGTTGTAAGGAGTAATGTAGGGTGGAGTTGTTGGCGATAGAGGTGATAAGAGACGAAGATGTGATTGGAAGAATGGTTTTGGTGAGAGAGCGGAGAAAGGGAATGTTGAAAAAGATGCGTTTGGACACCTGGGAGAGATGGAGAACAGAGGGTGGGTTAGGGGTTTGGGAGGCGGAAGGGTAGATAGAAGGAGAGGTACGGGGGAGACCAAGAAGGAAGATGGATGGATGAATATCAGGATGCTGAAGAGAGAGGATGAGGGGGAGGAAGGTAGGGCGTAGGCCCGAGAGATATGAAAGGAAATGGAGGAGGTGGGTGGGGCGAGATGAAGAATGCGATTTTTGAAATTTTTGATTGAAAAACAGGGATATGTTGAGTTTTGCTAAGTGAAACCAGAAGGGAAGCAAAAAAACAGCAAGGGGGGGAGGTGGGGAGGGGGAGGGGGGGGGGAGACAGGAAAGGAAGAGGGGGGGAAAAGGAGGAGAGGAGGATGGAAGTTGAGCGGGGGGATGAGGGGGGAAGAAGTGAACAGCCGGGGGAGAAGAGGGCGGGGAGGAAGTGAGGCGAAAAGAAAGCAGAGGGAAGGGAGGGAAAACAAGAGGTCGAGGAGGGGAAGAAGAAGGGGGGGGAAAAAATATGAGATTAGAGGAAGAAAAAAAAAGGGGAAGGAGGAGGAGGAGTAGAGAGGGAGGAACAAAACGAGAGGAAGAAAGAGGAAGAAAGGGGAAAGAAGACCGAGAGGAAGAGAGAAGGAAGAAAAATAAATTGAAAGAGAAAGAAGAAAATGAAGAGAAAGAAAAAAGGGAAAAAGAAAAATAGCGAAAAAAGCAGGAAAAAGGAAGGGAAAAAAAAAAAGGGAACAAAAAAAAAGGCAAAAAAAAGAAAAGGGGAGGGAAGGGAAAAAGGAAACTTAGGACGGGCGGGGGCGATGGGGGGAGGGATAGAGGGAAAGAAAGAAAGAAGGAGGGAGAGAGATATGAATCGGGGAAGCTGCACGTACCACTACCCCGCTTAAGCTGGAATAAGTGTTTGTGTATAATAATAATAATAATAAATATATATTATTATATATTATATGATATTATATATATATATATATATTATCAATATATATTATATATATATATTATATTATATATATTATATATATATATATATATATATATAAATATATATATATATATATATATCTATACAACCTCGCTCTGTGCCAAACCATTCCAAAATTTAACAGCTCTTTTTTGTTGAAAGATGCATACTTTCTTATATCAAAGATGGCATTGCCTTATCTTGCTTTAATATTTGCTTGTTTAATGCCCCCCTGTCTTACCCGTCCGTGCATCTACTTGAAGGAATTTATTGGTCTCCAAGTATTATCAATAGATGTAAAGATTTTGTAGAATTGTATCATGTCCCGTCTTTGAAATCGCCTTTCTACTGAAAACATTCCTAACTCCTTCAGCCTCTCTTCATAGCTCTTACCATCAAACCCAAAAATCATCCTTGTTGCTCTACGTTGCATTCTCTCTAGCATATCTAAGTCTTATCTTAAAAAATAAGGGGCCCAAAACTTGTGCGAATAATCTATTATTGGCTAACGCATAGCTTACGCACAAATTTACTTATTACTTATTTTTGCAAACAACTGATTTGATGTACCAAAACATTATTAGCTTATTATTGCAAAAACACTAATTTGACGTACAAAACAATTTACTGTATTATTGCATTAACACTATATCTATTCTCTTGGTCCACAGGTTCAAGCTAATCCCCATTTCATATCGCAGTTAAACTTTTAATTCTTCAAAAAGTAAAGAACCTTACAATTTTGACTATAAAAATTCATTTGCCACTTATCTGCCCCACCCAAGAAGTTTATTCAAGATCATTTTGAATCTTTATACATCCTTCACTTTTCCTAACTGAGGTGGCCACTGGCCACTTTGGTGTCATCAATACATTAAGAAACCCTTGCATTTAAGTCCATGGGCTAAATCACTTTATATATACGAGGAACAATAGTAACCCCAGCTCTGAACCCTGTGGACACCACTCTTCACTATTTCATTGAGGACTTATTGCCATTTAGTTGTACACACTGTTTTCTATTCCACAACTACTCTCTAATCCAACCAATCTTGAACACACTTGACCTATGTTTCACCACTAGTCCTTCTCTCTATAAATACCACCTTTCGCTCCTATTGTGGAAAATCTGAACCACAAAACTTATATCCTTAAATTTCAACTTTCTCTCCAACAGCCTTCATCCTGCCCAATGCGTTTTTCTGGCACTTTCGGGCTGATTGGGGGGCCTTGCGTCGATCTACTGCTATAAACTATAAGTAGGATGATGCTTTTGACTCTGAGACGCTTCAGGCCTTCTGCCACTAAGGTGTGGAGATGTAATCGTTGACGATTATGCACGGTTCATTCCTTCTTCGACTATAAATCTTTCTCTCCTCATAATCCATGGTTCGATCGTGCTTGATTTTCTCTGGCCATTCCAGGCTTAAGAGAAAATTCTCGTCTCCTACTCACCTCGCTAATTTCACTCAGCTAGAAAATCGTTGCAGGGATACTGCTTCGACGAGCAAAGCGGCTTTCATCAAACGAACAGTGCGGCTAACCTCCTTGGAGATCTCCTAACTAAACCAAATCTTTCTGTCTCTTGCAAAACATCTCTAACAATTTCTGTAGAAATCATCTTTTGCCCTCGTTAGTTCGCATCTTTGATGGCTGCTGTTGCTACTCTCAACTGAGAAGCCAATACTCTCGGCCCCTATTTTCCCCAACTCAACCTTGGACGATTCTGGAATTTCCTCCTCCTTCTCCTTCTCTTTCTCCTCTCAGGTGTCCTAATGCTTTACTGTGATTACATCTTGATTCGGTACTCGGGCTCCTGAGACTCTATGAACGTTAGGAAAGGCGGGTGGCCCGGATGGATTCCTCCCGAGTTTTGAGGGAATGTGCTTACCGTGCTGACCCCGCCCCTCGTTCAAAGCTAGTTATTCCTATTGTCTCAATATAGCAATTTAAAGGTCGAATATCTCAGTTATTATTCGTACCAACCTATTCCGAAAAAAGGAAGCCCGCTCTGATCCTTCTAACTCATCGCCCTATAGCCTCACTTGTATTCTATACTTAAGATCTTTGAAACACTTCGTAAGCTCCACTTCTTATGCCATTCTTGGAATCTCATTTCTCTTTCCGATCACCAGTACGGCTTTCGGCGTTCAGGTCTACTGGCGATATACTTCCTATCTAACGATTTATGGTTTTCGCTCTTAGGAACTACGGGGGAGACTGTGCGTGGTGGCGCTCGACATAACGAATCAAAGATTTGGACGGAATCACGCGTCACTGCTCTCCCAAGCTCCCCTATCGGTTTTATTTCCTCCTTCTCTTATGCTACTTATCTCTAGTTTTCTCTCATGATCACTCCATATTGGATGTTGTTAATGGACCACTTCTTCTTTTTCTGTCAAATCTTCAACTTTATTCTTACTTTCAGAGTATCTCACAGAAGAGACTTACTTCTTTACTTTCATTAATTGATCTTCTCCCTTTCACATCTAACTCTAGCCACTCTTATGCCGATACTCGACCCTGCACTCTTCAACTCATTTCAATCTGCTTCTTCTTTTACTTCTAGAATTGCATCTGTCTTAATCTTTCCGATTTCTATTCTCGCTGGTCTGGATTCGAATTTTCGGTTGGGTTCGCCTCAACCTAGTGAGATTCAACTGCTTTAAAACTTCAACTCTACAAATCTCCCTCTTATAAAACCCGTTCTAACTTCCTAATCTTTCGGAACTGTTCTCTCTCTCTCCTGTTGACAATGTATAAACATCCTTAGCCTTAACATAAACAAAAAAACTGGCTCATGGAAAACTCACATCACAACGGTTTGCATAGGGCGGCTTCAAAGAACTGGAGTTCTGTTTAGACTGTGAGACTTTTTCCTCTTCTCAGTATACTCCAGCTATACAAGGGTCTCATCCGCCTTGTATGGGTACTGTTCTCATATCTTTGGGGGCTTTGGGTTTCACCCGGCTTTTGGACGGTCGAGTCAAAAGCCAAAAGGCTATATAAACTGTTCTGTAATTTCCAGTTCATTTGACCCTCTATCTTTGCTGCGCCATTTGGTACGTTATCTCTTTTCTATAGGTACACAGCGGCAAATGCTCGGGAACTTACCACCCGTGTACCACCACTTTACGACGCCCTCGTAGCTACAAAGGGGTGCTGTTTCTGCCACGAGTGTTGTTGTGATCTATGGTACTCCATGACTAGTTCGCTTGCGGTGCTTCCTTTTTTCCTGCCACCTCTGTCTTGTGGAATTCTCTTCCATTTCTGTGTTCCCTGCTGAAATTAATCTCACTCACTTTAAAAGCCTGCGTCTGTGTGCTCATCTGCGTAATTTCGCTAGCGGATTGAACTTTGGTGTGCACACCCCCTCCCTGAAATAGCCGGGCGCTCTGCCCGTGAGTGGTGTGAACAACTAAAAAAAAAAAAAAAAAAAAAATGTACACACTCAAATAACTCTTCATCAGCCTTATGTGGGGAACCTTCATCAAAAGTATATATATATATATATAATATATATATATATATATATATATATATAATATATATATATATACTATATATATATATATTATATTTATATATATATATATATATATATATATATAATATATAATATATATATATTATTATTATATATATTATATATATATATATATATATATATTATTATATAAGAGAAGAGAGAGAGAGAGAGAGAGAGAGAGAGAGAGAGAGAGAGAGCGGCCGAAATAGTTTTTTTTTAATTAGTAATTGCAAAGAAGAATAAAAAATAAAAAATTAAAAAAACAACCCAAAAAAATCAAATTCATATTAAATGTCAATAAATATCAATAATGAATAATAATAATAATAATAATAATATAATATAATAATAATTATTAATAATAAATAAAATTTATTCAGGTTAAACCACATCTTATTAATTAATCAATTTAAATTCATTGTGCAGCAAGGGAAACGAATTTTTTGCCAATATTTTAAGCTGTTCCATTATTTCGTACTTTTATTAAAATATATGTTATTGCTCAGTGAAAGAACTTTAATTGACTTATTTTGTAAAGGGAGTGAGGTTATTATTATTCGTATTTCACTGATTCTAATAATAATTTTTGAATTTAAAATTTCTTTAATAATTTACTATATTTCAGAAGTTCGAAGTTTGAACGAAATTTTAAAGTACTTATGCTTTAATATGAGAAAAAAATTCGCTCAAATAGTTCTTCAGCGACAAATCTATAGATGAGCTATCCATGGTTATATCACTATACATTTTTGGCGCAATTTGATTGGAACATTAATAAGTATAATACTGATAATGCTGCCGGAATTTGATCGGACAAATTTACCAGATTACCTGGGATTTATATTAATATTAATTCATTGTAATTGATCCGCTTTTTTCCATAAGAGGAGCCCAGGGGCAATAAATTATATATATAATATAAAAATAATTTATATATAAATAATAAATATATAATAAATATAGTATATATATATATACTATATATATATATATATTATATACTATATATATATATATATTTCATATAATGAAAATGAAAATAAATAATGAAATTTGAAAAAAGAATTGATTTATTTTTTATCGCATCTGGTCAGTCATCTCCGCATCAATAGATGACTGGACGCTTCGCCACTGATATATATATATATTATATAATATATATATAGTATAATATAATTAACTAATATATATATATATGTATATAATAATAGTTCTTTTAGCATAATACCCTATATATTAATATATATATAGTTTTTTTAGATATATTATATATATTATTATATATATAGTATATATATAAATTATATATATATATATATCTATATCATATAACTAAAAGAAGGCCTACGTCAATTAAGCTACTAGGTAAATAAATATATTGAGTTTATATATTATATATAGTAATATATATATAATATGATGAGTATATATATTATATATATATATATATATATATATATATATATTATATATATATATATATTATATATATTATAATATATTATATATATACTTGGTATTTGGGCGGTTGAAAGAGTGAGTTGAGTGACTGAAGGGATCTGATGGTAGAAGAACGGCTTCATCCCGATTTTTTATAGAAATCATTTGATAATATATACTCTAAAAAAATAATAATAAAAAAAAAAGGAAAATTGACTGACATCTTTAGGGAAAAAAAATTGCAGCCCTCAAGGACTCCATAGCTTTTTCGGACCTAGTATTTCGCGGCCACTTTCACTTTTTCTACAAATTAAATATTTTAGATGAGTTTTTTTCAATTATAACAATATAAAATTGTGAAAGCTTTTAAAAATATTATGGTTCTTTATATATATATATATATATATATATATATATAAATTATATATATATAATTTATATATTATATATACATATATATATTGATATATATAGCGTCGGACGGGGTGACCGGCACGCCTTCTTTTAGGAGGGGTGATTCGCCGTCACTCTAATGAAATAAAGCAAGATAAATAAGAAAAATAAAAAAAATTTTCGCTCATTTAATAGGCCACGCAGGGTATACAGAGGGGTAACTTTGCAACTTCCCAATTCTAGAAAAGTTTTTATAGTTTAAAAAATGTTAGAATAGCTTAGGGTCTATCTCAAAAACTAGTCCTGTCATAATGTGAGAAGTTTCACTTTTTGAGGAGTAAATGGTGAGTTTTATTTTAATCTTTTCTTTGATCAATAAATGAAAATTATGGATGGATCTTTTAAATAGGTTACATTTATGTGTTCAGATGGATACACCTACGCAGTAAGTGTTAGCTTAGTATACTGGGCAAGATGCTAATGTAAGCTTCCAAAAATCAAGAAATGTTATTTTTTCACATCCCATGAAAACATCAATTGGATTTATTAATCTGCCGAGAAATTCAGGGAGCTTGGGATAGAGTGACTCGAGACACAATTGTTGTTATCGGTTACTCTGTAAAGTTATTCTCTTCCCCATTTCGCTATTGGGAGTAATTCATAGCCTTTATGATAAAAGTTACTTAATAAACTAAGTCAACTTTTTTAAAAAGTCGAAATTTTTTTCAAGATTACAATTAATAAATCAAACAAATCAATTCCAAAAAGTGTCAAAATTTATATATTGGGCCACCATATTTTTTAGAAATCTAATTAAAAAAAACTAAATATGAATATTTAAGTTTTATGCATAGAAATTAAAATATTTATGCATAGAATTTTTTATAATTTTGAAATGATAAATAAATTAATGATAATATATTAAGTAAAAATTAAATATTAATTATTAAATAGTGAAATTGTTATAAGAAGCTTATTGAAGATTTTAAACAAAAAATGGCGAGTCGAGTCACCCCGATCAATGGATGATGTCCGACATTCAACCCCTCAATGGTCGAGCAGTAGTAATGATACTGAAGCGGTATACGAAAACTTTAAATTGGGGAATTAATTTGTTCATTCCTTAGTGGAATGAACGCAACGTCGGATCTATGAATTATAATTATTGTGTGTTGTCGGTTTTATAGAATTTAGCGCAAAAGTGTGTATCCACGCCTTGACTGTACTTGACCACAAAAAAAAAAGCTGTCCATCGATCAATTTAAACTCAGTAGGGTGAAGTCGAGCAAGACCAAGTTATGAGAAGCCTAAAAAGATAGATCTTTGTTGCCAAGGAGATTCATCACCGTCCAGAGCGTCGGGAAAGGAAAATTATATATATACTCCCGCGTGGGGAATGCTCCGCTAAAATGATCAGGTAAAATACATGTATACCGTAACACGCTCCGTAACTGATAGTGTGGTGCCTACGGTGAACTGCCTACGATCTAGGTCTCAAATAGTGAACCGTTAAATCATATATAGAGTATAGATAGAGATGATGATTATAGTATATATATATATGATATTATATTATATTATATATTAATATATATATATATATATTAATATATTATTAATAATCTGTGGTATTAATATTAAAGCATAGTAATATATAATATATATAGAGATATATAAATAATCTAATATATATTATTATCAGATAATATATATTATATAAAGATAGATATAATATAATACAAGAGAGCGATAGTAAGAGAGAGAAAGAGAAGAGAGAAGAGGAAAGTATACAGACAAATAGCATAATATTTATGACGAAGATATAGAGGGTAAGTAGCAAAGCGAGGTTAATGGTAGTATGGGTAATTATGCTTACAGTACGGGAGGTGATTATATGACAGTGAAAAAAGAAACAGATAGTTAACAAAGTATAGTCTATATAATGAATGGATAAAGTAGATAATAGTAAAGTGAGCGATAAGGCGTTGGAATACTCAGGACTTGATAGTGAGTACAAAGATAAATATATGATAATATAGGATAATTATATAATTAGTATATGATATTATATATATATTATATAGATCACTTGGACTTGAGATCACAGTATGGATAGGCAACATTATATGTTCATAGTAATGCGTCGATATTTCATTTTGCCGCGACGATCGTCGCACATATATTTGTGCTTAGAAGAATAGAGACACAGTATAAACTTTAGTTTTGAGAAAGGCCTCGTCACACAAATCTGTGTAAACTAATACATGCAATTAGATGTATAGTGAGTCACGCAAAGGTGAAGAGGTAGGATTTAAATGAAGAAAAGATCCTCAAGAGGATGATCGTAATGAGTGTCGTCTAACTGGAAAGTTGGGGGGTGTGAAGTGAAACAACTTTAATAGTATAACGTCATATAGTGGTCGGCATCGTAGATAATACGCTCGTGTAAAGTATAAGGTTTATATAGAGGCAGCATATTAAACAACAAGCTAAGCGTGTAGAATGTAGCTGTGCGGAGATCCTGCGGAGGAAGAGTAGTATCTCTCGTTAAATAAAATAGTTTGCTAAATGGTGAATGAATAGGAGAAGAACCTCGTGCGGAATAATGGAACTACAACGTAATAAGATCCCTGAACATGAGAATGGTACCTACTACCGAAGAGATCGGAGTAAAGGATTTAGCCATTACATGTTTAAAATAAGAACACAATAAAGAATGCCCGAAGTAAATAAATATACAGGAAAAGAATTTGTATTCCCAAGATCAAAGATAAAGTAAAAAGATAAGGTACGCTCATGATAGATGAGAATGAGAATAATTGAGATAAGGAGGATGAGCAAAAGGAAATGACCTGAGATCAGTCGATATAAGTCAAAGTATCGGGCAGAAAGTGATGAATTTGAAGAATGTGAAAGGATGAAAGAATGAAACGGGGTACTGATATTTTATGGCACGCAAATTTCCATTGTGTCGAGCCTCAGTTATTCGGAAGTATTTAGGTGTTCTTGATAGGTTAACAGCAACTATACTGGGATGATATTGCACTGAGATCTGTGTAGAGGGTTACTCAAACTTACTATCAATCTTTGCTGAAACTTGTAGGAGAGACAAAGCTATCTGTGGGGTGGGACAGGCATATGCTCTTGTAAAAAGAGATGTGAAAAGCATTTCATTATGAGCATCAACAATTGAGAAAACAGGATTGTCCTCACACAGGCGCACTCAAGCTCAAATCTCTCTTGAATAGTATTCAAATGTGTATTTGTAAGTATATTCATCGATATCAGATCTCAGGATTTAGGGTCTTAACCCGATTCGACCTCTGTTTAATGGATAACAAACTCACAAGAACCACTCCTGAATTAGAGAACCACTACAGTTACCACTCTTATTGAGCGACACAAGAGGTCGCTTGAGGATAGATGACGAGCGTAGCAGTTGAAATAGCAGCAACAATATATCTGGCCTAGTTATAAAGTCCGCCTGAAATAGCACAGTTTAACCTATGCAAGCATACGCATGGTAAGTCCGAACTTCAAACAAGGACTTATATGACAGTGAGGTTATATATTCATTCTACTTTGAGTAGTGTACAACTGCTTCGCAGCGCCGCAGAAGACACCTAGCGTGGTTATGTAAGCGATGACATGAATTGATTGAGCGACAGGACCACCCTGGTAAACATCACTTCTAGTGCCGGACTCAATACCCCTATTCTTCAGCGTAATAACGATTGAGAGAGAAAGAGGACAGAACCACTCCGGTCTAGCATATTGTTTACTCAGTGGAGGGACACCCTATAGATGCTCGGTATAGAGATACAAGACCGTTGGGCTACAAGATCATGGTTATTACGCTATAAATGAGGTGTAAGGCAGTACTCACTGTCCTCTCTCTTAGTGCGGTCATACTAATAACAGGTAAGACCTGGCTTTTGGTGTGACTCTTTGTATTACTAATCTCGTAGAATCTAGTGGGAGGAGCGACTGTACGTGACAGGAAAAAAAAATCAAGACTAGATTATATACCGTATTGCATAAGGATCACATGGCCACTGTTTCTATTAGTGGCCTTGCATGTGCTCGATAGTGAATATATGAATATTATAATTGTGACGTGAGTATAACTAAGAGATACGATATGAAGTCGCTGTCGTACATCAAATAGTGATAAGATTAATTGACCCGAATTCAGATCAGAGGTGGTTTAATAATGCTACTATAGTATGCTGCGTTGAGAGTATGTGGCGAAAGACATTAGACCGTTGATTTCCTGTGTGAGATATGTAAGAACGAGAGTAGACAACGAAGTCACTAGATCTCTGAAGTAGAAAGCAGAGATAAGAGAAGGATAAAAACATTGTTAAAAAATTAGATAATTACCGAGCAAGTCAATGAGCGACTTTAGTCACACTTTTAAGATAGAAAGAACTTACGAAATAAAATAAAAACAATAGGCTCTCGAAGAAAGATTAATTCATGAATAAATGGTGAGTATTAAGGCGTTCTCAAAAGGGTCTTCTTTATACTATTATAGACAGAGATGTCCAGCATTATCGCCTGTATGATTGTGAGTGTGAAGCGCCAGATAATAGCTTAGAGGAGTGTGGAGGTCCAGATGAGATAAGTATCGATAACATAGGGACCTCTCTAATATGATTATATAGGCATTAAGCATATAATAAGATCCTACAGTTCAAAAAACGTTCCTGCTTTAACACTGTGAGTTCCGAATCGCGTCAAGAGGTTGGATATACTCTAGGTTATATGATCAACCCATGGAATCCATAAGTATAGATGGAGTAATTTACAGGAATGCTCTAGTATGATTTCAAGGTATACTTTGCTCGTGCAAATAGTGTATAGTCAACGTATTCCCATCTAAATGAACGGAAATAGAAATAGAGATAAGGTGCGAACATAAATTCTAATTTGTAATAGATTGACACTGTATAGTAAGACGTTATAGGTTAATATGGATAGCATCGCCTCAACTCACCTGGAACTCCATAAAATAAAATATATAATGAACTATTATAGTAGAAAGTCATGGCTAAAGATCCATTAGAAGACATTATGATAAGAAAGTGTTGCCTTAGCTTATCGTACCATCACTTCGTGTACTACAAATATTTAAACTTATGTGTAATGATGTCCTTTAACTTCGTACGTGATAATACAACGAGACATCTCTCACAACCTTCGTCTGTGAAGCCTCAAGAACTCCACGGCGCTTACATTAATGTATCCTACCGTTGACGCAATATACTTTGCTTTTTCTGTGCAGATCACAAGCGTAGCTTCAGACTTCACATAAAAGTACACACATAGTTTTACGGCCCAGCAACGTGAAAGAAAGGGGAAGAAGAAAAAGTCACATAATTCCCCAAAAAAAAACCCACCCAGCAGGCACGAATAGTCTTATATGTACAAAACCAGCTCGACATCATCTAGTAGCACTTTTATTAAATATAACTGAATATTGGTTACACAATTACTATTTTACACACAGGCACTGAATGGAGAGAGTGTCCCTTGTAGAACATGAACAAAGAGGGTGAAACGGCCAAGGCATCAGCAATGCCGGCAGTCCAACGCTTAGCCGAAATTCGCAGGCATCTCACGGGAAGTAACAAGTCAAGGAATCAGCTGGAAGCTTTATCACAGTAAGTACTATCCGTAGTGTAATGCAAGCCCAAAGTAATTAGAGAAACTCATAAGATCAGGCCTCACTCACGCAGCCTAAGTTCGAGTTTAATTGCAATATACTCCGTTAGTATAAATGTATACCATTCACCAAACCTGTCTAACATAAATTACTCTAATCTGTATACTTCTATATGAATATGACATATGATGGATCATAAAACTAGAAATATGAACAGCACCTGAAGATCGATTTAGAGAAAGGAAACTTGTCACCTGTAACGACATTTATGTTGTCGACTGTTGTGTTGTCCGTGTGCGACGTAATGCTAAATTGAACACGTATTTCTGATTATCCAGTCTCAATAGCTATTCAAGGAGCTTATAAAGACATTGTTGTAAGTAACGCTCTTTGGGCAAGAAACAAGATCCGATATCAAGTCTAATGGAGGGAGGAGGCGGAAGAGTGGAGTTATTAGAGAGAGAGTAGCGTTGCAGGTCGAAAGAGCCTGGTGGTCCAAAAGAGTGAGCACGGCGGATTAAAAAAAAGAAAGAGATACTCTGTTGTAGGGCGGAGACGACGAAAGGTCGGAAGCAACCCGGGGTGCAATAGAACAAACAGCAATTAACACAACTAGGAGGAGTAAAGAAATGGGGGGAAGAAGGGTGAAGAGAAAAAGGATTGCCAAATCTGCAGGTAGCAGGGGGCGGAGCGGGAGCACCCGGCGCCGGGGCCGAACGCGAGGGAGGAAAACCTGAGTGGGAATATGATCGACATAGTGAACAGGGAGAAACGCGTGGTACTGAGGCGTGTGGCGACAGCCAGCCCCAACCAGAAAAGAGCTCCACACAGGGGAACAAACGCAGAGGGAGGCCAGGGCAACAAGAGTCAAGGGGCACACCCACACAGCCTGGAGTCGCGACCGGGCGACTCCTGGCACGAAGCGGAAAAAACACACCGAGGCGGCGCAACGACACAACAAGGGTCGACATTGGGGTAGTCGGGCATATAGGGAGAGAGGCGCAAACGAAGGTAAGTGAAACACGGGTAGAACAGACAAGCGGGAACAGCAAAGGGGCAGGCCGAGCACCGATGAGGTAAATGAGTACGAGAAGGCTTAAAACGGCAAAAACCCGGGGAAGAAAAAGGAGAAGAAAAGAGAAAAAGTGACAGAAAGAAAGAAAGAAAGATTAAAAAAGATATATCTTGTGTTTGATCTAATTTATAGAGAGAGAATATCGAGAATGAGTAAGGATATAATATCGCAGACAAAAACCTGTATTAATAATATCTTAGAATGATATGAGAAACAGAAGATGATGGATGAGAGCCTGCAGCACAAAACCTCACTTGCTACCAGCTGAACAACAATGCACAAACAAACAAGCCACAAAAATTTTACGGCGGAATAAGGAGGCAGACAATGCAGCACTCGTGAGTATAGACACTCATAGTACTGATGAAACTCTCTAGGTCGTAATGTTGCCTTATTTTACCCATATCCTAGTTAAAAGAAAACTAGTTTCTTTTTTTTTACTTCTTTTCGATTGGTGACAGCTCACAATTCCAAGTGCTCAAGTGTAGTCATATGAATTAGCATTTGGAAATGACGTTAATTTTATCTATGTATCTTCTAAAGAACTATTGACCTCATTATGCCTTTGTGGACCATTGGAATATTCATTGATAATATCTGTCTATCTATAAACACCTAACCGGCCAAAGCAAAACGCCATAAGATTAAACTGGAAACCAATTGGTCATATGGGCATTTGACGTTATAGAAAGAGGACACGTACATAATATCATGGCTCTTTCTTTCACTATTTTTTGAAAAACTTGTTAAGATGAGGCTGCTACGAAATTGCAGATCCACTATCTAATCAAATGATGAGTCCCAAAGGGTACGCGTAACCCCGGGTTACGCAGTAATTTCACACTAATAGTATACTTGGGGTACGCCATAAAGAGGTAGCTTCACGAATCACTTTCGGTGGGTTCTGTATCAAAGGAGAACTATATAATATATATATATATATAAATAGATATTAATGAGTGGGATATAATAAAATTAAATAAATACTATATAAATACTAGTTATAAAATATTTATATAAATAAAGATATATAATATTTGTCACCACCACTCACGGTGTGCAGAGCCTAATAACTTACTCAAGAGTAGGTTCCACGGGCTCAGAAGCTCACCAAACTAATCAAATAACGCAGTATGAGCACAGACGCAGCTTTTGAAGTGAGGAGAATAAATCAGCAGGTACACAGAGATGAGGAATTCCACAACAGATGGAGCAAAAGAAGAAGCACCGCCAGTACAATCGATGATCACAACGGTACAGCCTTGGATTACCAATATCCACACCAAAACTCAGCGTAAACAATGCTACCCCTGTGCTACAATGGCCGCCCGTAAAGTGTGCGTACGCGATACAATTAATCCCACGAGCATCTGCCATAGCCTACGATTAAAGTCGTACCACCATAAAAAAAATCCAAAACACCAACATCGCTGCCCATCTGCCACGAATTAGAGCAGATCAAAAGTGGAAAAGGAAAGTTACGAACAGTTAGATAAGATGTCTATTGGCCCTTTGACTCTACCCTTTCACAAAAGTCGGGAGAAAACCCAGAGCCCCCCCAGATATGGAGTAGCATACATCCATTACAAGGCGCTAAAAAGAAAATTAATTGAAACAAATGTAACTGAAGAAGAAGAAAAACAGAATATCTCGCAGTCTTGAGACCAAAGAATTCCCAGTTCTGTAGCCACAGCGGATCCTGGAGGAGCATAATACCTTTTTTGACTTAATGTGATGCGTTCCAAAGTACATTCCTTTTATGCGTTATAATGTTGCTAAGACCACTATCGTAAATACTTCTACTTACATGTAACACGACTATCGATGAAAACCAGCCGAACAATTGTAGTGAGGGAAATGGAAGAGTAAGTTATAGCAGACGCCAAGATTGTAGAAAGCTCAAGAGAGTGTGAAAGAACCAATGTCACCAAAAATCAGGCTCGAACATGCTTGTTGCTTAATGCAGCAGCTCGCCACCACCAATCATATTTACCCTCCAGAGTGCTGCACCGACACAAATTCTCAAGATGAACTATGTTAGTCCACGCGAGAACACATTTAACTGACCGCTAGCAATTCTATCGAAACAGTAGAAAGAAAGGAACGAATATTCGATAGACAAACGAGGCTCTAAGCCTACCAGTAATAGAGGCGCTCAGTCCTTCCAGCCCACAATGGGATAGGAATTAATGTGCAGTGAAACATAATGAAAAGTAAAATCAGGTAAAGGAAAATCATACAGACTGCGAGGAAACACCAAACAACTTACGAAAAACAAACAAGAAGGCACCCTGCACACACCATAGTGGCAGACATTATTGAGCAGAAAACTAACATAAGTTAAGCAGTAATGAAAGGAAAGTTTCAAAGAACCCAATAGGAAGGAGTTGGAGAGCAGGTGACGCGTGTTCCGTAGACCCGCAAATGTTGCTTTTTTAGAGGTTCAAGCCCACCACGCAAGCGCCCATAGCACATAAAGCCGAGCTCTGAAAAAACCATGAAATTTCTCCTGTAGAAGAGAAAGATAAGTCGCCAGGAACGCGCCCAAAGCCGCGAGCAGACGGAAAGAAATGCAGACAAAGGAGAGGCCAGAGACGAAGAAAGGAGATGGAAGTGGGAGCTAAAGATATGAGTACGACATGACTACAAGGTGGAAGATATCTGTTGCAGGGAGAGAGATTCAGTATTCCACGTCAATTGACAAAAGGATGATTCCTAGTTGTGAGTAAAAATTTATTCTTATGAATATCGGGCGGAACCTCTCTCGCCCCGTCTTCTGTCATTCTTCACGAGCGACTTTGAAAATACGATTTTGACCAGGTGCGGCTCCAACGCGAGGGAAAGTTCAGTAGTGAGACATATATGCCTAGCCAATAATGTACCATACCTCGGAAGATCAAACAGGAAAGGATGGTCCTAGGCACATGACAACATCCACCCTTCTGGGGAACTCACCATATTGTGGGAAAAGGCGCAAATGCCATCCGGCCAATCGCAGACATTACCATAGATGACATAGATTTCAAAGTGATGATGGCGTCCAACATGACAAACCCAACAATGATAGCACAGCAAAAGTATATACTGTACTCATAGACACCTCAAACAACAAGAATTATGAGAGGAAGAGGAAATCCCAGAATATGCCAGTTTTAGTATTGAAAAACTAATGAACCAAGAATTCCTATCAGTTTGTGCTAAATTCAGCAACGAGTACACCATCAAAATTACAAATTTAGAGGGAAAGCAATTACAGACAATAAGAATTGTTAAATATCGCAAGAAGCCAAGAAAAGATTTCGCAGAGAATCTACCCAAAGAGATTAGCACACGTCATGATCGAAGCCCGCTTGCTTCGTTTCGAAGAACTTCACCATGCAAAACGAATTTACGAGCTTAATGAAAATTACTTCGAGTGGATTTACTAACAAAGAACGAGAATTTTTCACGCCGAACTGATCCAATGAATATTCTACGCCGAACGGCTCACGACAACGCACGATACAATCAATTTGCAGTATGAGAGAGAAATAACTGTGTGTAGCCGAAGAAGAAGAACCGGCGATCCCATCGTTGGTCTCGACAAGATTGCGTCGCTGATGCTGCTCAGCACAGCTTAAGTCCGGGTCACCAAGAGGCAAAACAGCATTGGCCAGGAAGGTACGAAAGCAACGCAAGGCCGTCCAAGCCGGCCCGATCAAAGGCCAGAAAAACCGCGGAGGCATAGACTGTGCGAAGAAACGTGAGGTAAATTGAAGAGATGAAGTGGGGCAGAGGACGCAAAGTTAGACGAAGGGGGGTATAGAAGGAAGGACGAGGGTAAGCAAGGTCTAAGGTTGTTCAAGAAGTGAGACGACCGAAAGGGTCGGATGTGGAAAAAACCTGGAAGATGTTGTGCCCGAAATTAATTAATGTACGCCATTAAAAGTACAAGAAAAATGTATACAGGCATCCATTCACAATATGTGAAATCGTCTTTGGCGGGAGCTCCCTTTAGAGCTGCGAATGCATTCAGTAAATAATAACACAACACTATACAGCTATATGAATCAACAAACATGTTATGGTGCAGTTCTTAATTAGATCCCCAGATTCGTTGAGGAATACTATCAATGATTACTGCCCTTCTCGCCCACCTAACATCATTATGAAGGACCCCAACCATTTCAGTTTTGTACATTGAATCCCCTAATAGAGACCTCCCCAGATAGGATTGAGAAGATAAACATCCGTGAGAATATATCCAAATCTATCTACAAAAAAGCCTTGAAAAATCATTTTCTACTCAGCCTCAAGAGACAACTCCTTTATACTTATTCACCTGAGGGTGATTTATATCTCCAATAGTGTGAGAACAAAGTAGCAGAAGCACAAGACTATTGTAGTAGAAGGAAGTATTTAAGCCACGAACGTCGAAGTTAGAGATTCGAGATCTCAGACGTTACAGGAGTGTAGATTCTTACTAGGCCACATACTCCACCTTTTTAGACGAAATTATGAAATAAGTATAGTTGGAAACATTAAACGTTAAGATGACTACCACCCTTGTCTCAGACAAGACAAAAGGTTAGCGTTTGATAGAACAAAGTCCACGGATGCAAAGTTAGATTTTAAGCGCGATTATAGTAGTCTTATAGAACCCGCCTGGTGCAAATCTCATCACACATGCCACACACAACCACACCAAAAAAAAAAAAACAACAAAAATATATTATATATAGCTATTATAATATAATATAAATGAATATTAAATATATATTATACAATCTATATATATATATTATATATATACTATATTTTATTATATATAATACTAATATAATATATATATAATAGTATTATTAACTAATAATATATATATATAATATAATTATAGTAACATTTAAAAATAAATACGATTGCAAAATTTAATGCATGACCCGTAAATATAATTTAAACACTTCAATATTGAAATTGTAGCAGTTTGTTTGTTTTGTCATACCTAACCGGAGGTTGCACAAGTATAAATGTATAAACGTATGTAATTTATTTCATTTCAAATTAATCAATTGTTGCTAATAGAAAACAAAATAAATATGATTACGATGTTTTTATTAATCAACAACAATTCTAAAAAATATTACAAGTGAAATCGCGCAGCAAAGTGTCGAAAAAATGGGACCCCTCTCGACCCTCCAACTATCATCTACAATCGGATATTGAGAAAAATGATCTGAAGATAGGTTCGGACTCACTTCCGATTTCAACCTGTAAGCTCCACACTGAGTGTGAACGAGCATGTTACGGACCAAAACCACGCCTTACCCAACAAATCCGCAAAAATAAATGTTCAATGGATCATTACCCACCCTCTGTTCTCAGAATATCGCCATGAGTCTGACTCCTACCTCTGTTGTAGGATATTACCAGCACACCATTGCAGCGTGGCACATGAGGCGATTCTCATTATCCTCAACTGAAAGCCCAGGTGAATAATCGAAAAAAAAACACGCCGATGAAAGGTAACGCGTAAAAAAAAACTAACCCTTCCCTACACTAAATAAAATATTGCAATTTATTATCTAAATCTAGAAAAACCATTCATTGCCAATGGCCGCGACTGCCAAGTCCTCATGTAACACCTCAGTAGCGTATTGCGGCCCTATTCTTTAGTATAATATAGAGACAAAAGCAACCTCTCTTCCATTAACGGCTCAAAACTTCGTTTCTCAAAGCTCTCCAGAAAATGATTTGACTGTCTTAGTCTCTTCATAATTTTTCTAACGCGAGCCCAAAGTATACAAGCAAAAATAACCAATTGTTGTCTCTGGCATAAACCGGTGCCGCCCACACCACCACATAATCCTACACCCATACCAATTTAAGATAATATTAATGCCATATAACGATCTAGCGCCTCTCGAAAACTTAATCTTCCTACCTCTTTCGTCACTAATCCTACTCGCTCGCCTCTCTCGCTGCACGCAGCATTCCTATAAATCCCCTGAAAAATAGGTTTCATAAAAGTATTTCCTAAGACCAATTAGGACGCCATAGAGTCTACAATAACAACAACTCTAATCGTCTATCCATCAAAGGTAAATACGCCAGGCAGAGTCAAATATACATGATACAAAAAGCAACGAACAAATCACCTCCATGGAATAATCATGAAACGAATAACATAACAACCAAACTCCAAGTAAATAATCTCCCGACACAATCAATACCATGGTGGGCCAGTATAAATAAATAGATACTAGTTTGCTTGTAAATACATGTATAAAACAAGCAAGACACCATGTAAAATGATTAGTCCATCGATATATAAGCACTTATTTCGCTCTATTTGTAGATTTTATATAATATATATATATATATATATATAATTTATATTAGTGTGTGTGGGTGTGTGTTATTGCGTGTGTCTCAAAAATTAATTATACACTTAAAACTATACAAAGACTGTTATTATAACATATTGACAAGTTATAAAGCGTTAATTAAAAGGGTCAAGGCATACGTGTATTTAAGAATCGTGTTCTTCAAATGTTCAAAATGATGACCACCAGTCCAGACTCAGCTTGAGAATGTTGTCCCCCGCTCGCCGTTATGTCGTAATCAGTTAACGGGCGGGAATGCGATGTAGCCCTGTACCGCCCTCCTCCTTTTGCAGGTTGGTGAGTCCGTGGTCTCCAGAACGTTCTGTTGACGTTGAGTAACTAAGTTCCATCACTGCTTCAAATTTCCTCTGATCGGACAATGTCCCGTGCGTTGGGCGGTTTATCAACTCCCTCTAGCTGTCTTTGATCCCGTGGAGTTTCCGGTGTCCAATACATTTAAGGACAAACTTTCGCTCTTCAAAGCTAAGTTGATCTCCTGCCATTAAATTTTACAGTAGTTTACCTAAAAAAACAAAAAAGCAGTCAATGGTACATTTTTGAGACACCCTGTATAATCATATAGTAATAATATATTATATATATTATTATATGATATATAATAATATATATTAATATAGTATATAATATTATTTATATATTATTATAATAATATATATATAAATTATCTTCTTCTTCTTCGTTAATCTATCCCTTTCCTCCTGATCAGAACTGGTAAGGGGGTCTGCACGGAAAAGAAAAGCAAAAGAATAATGACAAAAGTCAAAAAAGCCCAGCCTACGCCCCCTTGTCCAATAGTTAGATACTACGTCGCAAATCAAGTATAATCCACACAGAGCTTTTGTGGACCCGAAGATCCTCACTATGGTAAAACTCGGTGAGGATCTCCCCGCAGGCCACAGCTATACCCGACACACCCGCGCAATTCTACTTCCATCATTGCCGCTCCTACCATGCCAACTCACATCTCTCCTTTGCAACATTCCCGACCTCAAGACAACTGTTCGTCTCCACCGTCGTCCAACACACTCACCACAAAGTCATACATCGCTTAACAACCCGACTATCATCTATCCTTCTTTCGAAATGACCAAACCATCTCAACAATTTCATTTATTCTTTATACCCTCGGTATCCGTGTTTCACACCACACAGCTCTCTACCACTTTTTCATTCTTCATTCAATTCTCTCACACCTGGCACCCCCAAGATATGGTACCTTTCTGAACACATGAATTAGATCTAACTCTTTCATACCAAGGAACCGATAAGATCGTAACAAAACAGTACGATAGCCAAAAAGATCTTGACTCAACTCCACGATGTACAACTTCATTTGACCTCATAGTGGAAGACCCTACCACTCCTAGACACTTTGCTTAGTATGCACTTTAATGTCTACTATCAAACGCAAACGATTCTAACACGTAAATGCCACCAGCCACCTTCCTGCCATTCACAACTTTCCTACTACACTCACTGCATTAGTCCGTTCCCTTCTCATCCAACACATACCTAAAATTTAAACTTCAACACCTGTTCGCAGTCTTCCTAACATCTAAACATAACTCACACATGAGGGACTTCCTCACTCACAACCATCCCACCACTCTATCTACGTACTTTCAAGCCACTCCTTATAGACACCGTTGCCAAATCTCTCTACTAATCCTCTCAAACTCTCTCAATTCGCGCCACACAAGAACAAATCATCCGCATTCTACATCATTCTAACACTCCTATTTCATATAATAATATATATGAAATATTTCATTATAAAAGTAATATAGATATTAAATAATAATATATACTGTATATATAACCGTATATTAACTATACTACATATATATACTATTATAGGTATCAAATTCCACCGGATGAAGAAAGATCCAAAATCAAGTCAAAGACCGACAAACTCAGATTCACGGCATTTAAAAGTCTCCCAATCATAGGAAGTTGATTAATCATAAATTAAATTCAAAGCTTTTTCCAGCGTCTTCATGAAAGAGATAATCCCATGAATAGAGCGACTTCCCACAATGAAGACAATCATAGAGGGTAAAGAGCGTGTGTGAAGTCGGTAGAAAAGAGTTGAGTTTTCTTGGTAAAAAAGCAAGATCCGTCTACAGCCGCAAGATGAGTTCTCCCAGAATCAACTTCTCTTAGAACTACGATTCACTATGACATACTCTATTAGCAAGATTCCACAATTGCATGATTATTATCTCTGCAACATATGTGTTAAGAACGATCTAGAAAACCGTTGTATTTGATAACCTTTATACCCTTTTAAACCTCATCATAAAACCCAATCACTAAGAAAGAGGTTGCAGGGAGATAGGGAGATAGGAGTGTACAACTCGAAAAGTCCTAGACACTACTTTTTCAAAGACAGAAGTATGTGTGGAACCAACCCAGATATATAATGCATGCTGGATAAAAGGGGTTGAACGACGCCCTTACATAAAGCAAGCAACGGGGGAGGGGGAGGGGTCGAAAAGAAACTGCGAAGGAGTCACAGACATCAACATCTTGGAGTCTGGTTTAGAAAGATAAAATAGTCGTTCTAATTAAAATCACGATGAAAAAGAATACAAGATATCATAAACATTTGAGAGGGTCGAAGAAATAAGTTGTCAGTGTGTGAAGTTTGGTCCGGAGCCGTAATAGATGATGAACTTGTTTTTATAGGCCAACATTTGCGTAAACAACACATTCAGTTGATATATTTTTTTTTCCTTATCTTCATTTTAGATTGATAAACTAACTTTTAGCTTTAAATGACCCCTCCTCTTGTGTGCATTTTCAAACATAATGTAATTATACATTTTTTATAAAATATATTTATAAACTTAATTAAAAGTAGAAAAATAGTTGGTGATAGAAAAAACCTTATATATATATATTTACCGGTTATTGTAGAAACACTAAAATATATAAGCTATAATCTAGTAGTACAGAAGCAGATGTACTCACCTAATATATATAATATATAAATACATATATAATATATAGATATTTATAATGTCGCCGATGTGATATTTTTTGTTTCATTATATTTTAAGAAAATAAATTGAATCTTAAAATAGTTATGACAAAAGGCATTTAAAAAAATATTTAAGATACGTATAATTTGTGGCACAGAAGACACTGGTGGAGATTGAAATGTCCGCGTAGAAATGTTTAAGGCTTTCGCGGAAATTTGTTAGGCTTCGGAAGGTTTAAATCAAGCAAATAAGATAGAATCAAATGTAACAGAGCAAATAGAAGTCAATATTTGTCATTCAAAAAATACAGGAAATATTAAATTAAGCTATGAAAGATATCGCTTAAATAGTTTCGTGTGAGATAACGTTAGTACATTCTTTTTGAGGTAGTGTTGGCACCAGAACCAGATGAAACAGTTATTTAATTTATATATAAATTATAATAAAATGGCTCAGCATAGAGTAGATCCATTGAGAACATAAACGTCGTTGTAATTCAACAGTATCAAATCTCCATAATCAATAATTTGCACCACGTAAATGTGATTTTTTTTTTTTTTTTTTTTTTTTTTTTTTTTTTTTGTTAGATCTGGACCCAGTCTAAATTTGTAATTAAAATGGAAAATTAAGAAATCTGGAGGGAGTTAACTTTAAAATAATGGAGCTGTAGGATGAGCCGGGCATTTTTAAAATGACAGCAGGAAAAATATTTAACTGGTCCGCGACACTCGTTATTATATACCTCGAAAAACCAATATTTTTTCCGCAAGTATTTTGCTCTGCAACCAAACGCATTCGATATAGCGAGGAAGAAAGCTACTGTAGACATTAAGGTTAAGTTTCTCAATCATAGCAAGTAAATACCGTATAGCAAATTTTCCATTTTTATTTTTCCTATATTCATGCCGAAAAACGGTAAGCAGACCATTAAAATTCTACAAACTACGTAAATCGAATCTGAATTAATTTTGCGAAAATTTTATTTCTATTCAGAAAAATACAAACATTGGAACATTAAATACAGATACAGTAATAAGCTACATTGGCCTATCGAGACTATTCCAGTTAAACTAAAGGAAATATTCCTCAAACACATGCAAAACCCACGCTGCACCCTAAGGCTTGTCAATATCCTACATAAATTAAGGAACGGCCATTATAAATATATACATCAACTACTGCCAAAAACGAAAACTATAGCTAAGGTACATGCTAACCACCGTACAAGTATTTAATATTGTCACCATTATAGCATGCAGTTTAACCTTAGTAACTAACTAAAACTTCGCCACTAATTTCCACACCATCCAGATACCTATCCAATCCCCTCTTACTTAAATGCTGCAAGTGAGTCGCAATCAACATCCTCCAGGGGCAAACCATTGCAAAAATTAACAACCCTAGTACTAATGAGTGTTCTCTTACGTCGAGATGGCATTTCATCTTCGTAATTTTCTTATCGTGTCCCCTTGTCCCCCCTTCTGTGGTTTACTATAAAGAATTTATTGGTCTCGGTATTATCGAGAGATGTAAATATTTTGTAGACTTGTATCATATCTTTTTTAAAATCGTCCTGCAGAAAACATTCCTAACCTCTTCAGTCTTTCCTCATAGCTCTTACCCTCAGAGCTAAAAATCATCCTTGTTGTTCTATGTTGCACTCTAACCAGTATGTCTTTTCTTAAATAACGGGTTTAAATTTGAGCACAATATTATAATGCTGGTCAAATATAGCTATTATACAGCTTATTTATTAGGTATATTCCTTGCATTTGTAAACTCCATTGTGATTTGTTATACCTAGCATCTTATTAGCTCTATTCCTTGCTTCCAAACACTGATCAACCACTTTCAGATTACTGTTTATAATCACACCTATATCTTTTTCTTGGTCTGCAGACTCGGGTCAATTCCAAATTGTATATATATATATATATATATATATATATATATATATATATATATATATA
This sequence comes from Trachelipus rathkii, assembly GCA_015478945.1. NCBI lineage: Eukaryota > Metazoa > Arthropoda > Malacostraca > Isopoda > Trachelipodidae > Trachelipus > Trachelipus rathkii. The sequence goes on along the minus strand of JABUQX010093867.1, from coordinate 6,871 downwards.
TATATATATATATATATATATATATATATATATATATATATATATATATATATATTATTATTATATATATATATATATTAATTAAATCTTTTCCAATAACCTTTTATCAAGAACCTTTTACTTTTTATTGTTAAAATCCGTTTCCCATTTATCTTCCAAATCAAAAAGTTTATTAAGATCATTTTGAATATTTATACATCCATCGCTATTTTACTATATTGTTAGGAAATAATGTATTTATTAATTTTAAGTGGGAAAAATCGTATTTAAAAATAAATATAAAAACAGGCCTTCAAATTTCATATTTATACAATTTTCCAATGGACACAATCATCAATTATGTTGACACCAGCATATATATATATATATATATATATATATATATATATATTTATATATATATATATATAAATATATATAAATATATATATATATATATATATATATATATATATATATATATATATATATATATATATATATATATATATATATATATAGGACAAAGTTACTTAACACCCACACGGAACGGGAGCTCGGATAAAAAAAAAATTTTCACAGGTAGCATCTACATACATAAATATTCCAGGGTCGAAATGATTTATTTAACCTGTTCTTATGAATTGAGTATATATATATATATATATATATATATATATATATATATATATATATATATATATATATATATATATATATATATATATATATATATATATATATATATATATATATATTATTTGTAAAGGTATTACACGGCAATGTAGGGTGCTCGAGCACGGGGAAGACAGGGGGACGTTTTCCATACCCCGTAGGGAGGGGCGGAGGAACCCCGCGACACCCAAATACCAAAGAGCGGGGGTTCCGGAGGGGGGAAATAGTCCTACCCTGTAGTTCCCTCGGAAGGCCGAGAGACCCGACTCTGCCATCGGTGTGGTATGTACCCTTGGGGTATTCTTAATTAAAAACAAAACAAACTATACAGAAAGTCCATTTTTATTTTAACGAGTAACCATAAAAGGTCTCTAAATAGGCTTCTCCTGATATTAAGTTATAATTATTAACAATATATTTTTTTTTTTTACATTTTCCTTACTAAAATTTTACCAGGATTCCAAAAATGTATTCCTTTTCGCGGTATCTATTGTAGTTTTTGAGATTTGATTTTTTTTTTCATTTCAACCCTAAAACGTCTATTTATGTATCATAGATAGGCTGGCCAGATTTTTTTCAACCTAATGCGGGACAGTCATCTTCATGCCTAGGCTATACTTTATAGATTATACAGTATAGCCTGAATAGCCTATAGGCAAGCATATATTATATATTATAACCAAAAATAATTTAATCAAATTTAGTAGTAAATAAGAAATAACTTCATAAGTCTAATAAACCAGTATTTACTTACTTAATTTGAGCCAGAATTGTACTTGGACTTTACACTGTCCCGCATTGGGTAAAGATTTTTGTGGGACAAAAGATCTAAAAATAGTGAAATGCAGGACAGTCCCGCAAAATACGGAACATCTGGCCAGCCTAATCATAGAGGCTACCTGTGAAAATTTTTTTTTGATCCGAGCTCCCGTTCCGTGTGGGCGTTAAGTAACTTTTACAATATATATATAAATATGCAAATATTTCTCGATATATACTAAAAAATATATATATATATATATATGTTATATATATATATATATATATATATATAGTTATGCTGGGTCAAGCGTCTGGATTAGTCAGCTATGTATCTAAAACGCTAATGCTAAGCAGTAAAATGGAATACATTGGAATGTTGGTCCAATGCTGGGTCCAGAAAATAAGAATATGTATAGACAAAAAAAATATATATATATATATATATATATATATATATATATATATATATATATATATATATATATATATATATATATATATATATATATATATATATATATATATATATATTAAAAACTAAAATATATATAAGAAAATAAATACATTTTTTGAATCCTGGCAAAATTTCAAACTAAATGTAAAAAAAATAATAATAAAAAAAAAATTATTGTTAATAATTATAGTAATATGATTAGAAGGCCTATTTAGAGACCTTTTATTGGTTTCTCGTTAAAATAAATAGACTTTGTATTAAATTTTTTTTTTTTTTTACTAAAGAATACCCAAGGGTATACCGCTCTTTGGTATTTGTGTCGGGGGGTCCCTCCTGCCCTCCCCTACAGGGTATGGAAAACATCCCCCTATGTTCCCCGTCGGCTCGAGCCCCCTAGTGTGCCGTATACAAAAAAATTTTATTTTTTTATTTTTTTTACATTTTCCTATGTGAAATTTTACCAGGATTCCAAAAATGTATTCCTTTTCGCTGTAGCTATTGTAGTTTTGAGTTTTTTTTTTTTTTTTTTTTTTTACATTTTCTGGACCAGCATTAATTCAGCATTCTCCAGTAATAAGTCTGATTTGATCAGGTGATTTATATTTTTTAAGATATATATGACGGATATTCCACACTCTCTCGATATATATATATATATATATATATATATATATATATATATATATATATATATATATATATATATATATATATATATATATATATATATATATATATATATATATATATATATATATATATATATATATATATATAGTTGAACTCTCATACGTCTGGCCAAATTAGGGTTTGTAATTCGAATCAATCTGAATATCGTACGATCGAGTGACTTCCCGCCAATTTTTTGTTAAAATCGTACGATGTGAGTTTTTTTTAGAATAGAATTAGCAAATTTCTTTAAAAATCTAGAAGGAATTCTAAGTTATCGTACTCTTGCACCGTTAATAAATTTGGCAACGTTGAACTTTTCTATCTTAAATATTTAATAGCGATTGGAAGACTCCTGGTCAGTAAGAGACTAAGACTCTAAGAGTACTCAAATTTACGCAGACGAGTGTTATACAGTCATCAATTTTATTCGTAAGTATTTAGTTAATTTAAAATTTGTCTAGATCACAGTAAAAACTGTAAATATATTAGGCCTCGGCATATAAAATTAATAAAATTTGTCATGAAAATGTTTTTAGCTAAAAGTGTAATTTTGGGGGCGTTAAATTTGTACTTCGCCATATTTCAAAATTATATATATATATATATATAGTTAGTATATTTTCGTATTACATATATATATATATATATATATATATATATATATATATATATATATATATATATATATATATATATATATATATATATATATATATATATATATATATATATATATATATATATATATATATATATAATAAAAATAAAAAGAATCACAACATCGACGATTGTTATAAATTACAGCACTAGACTAAATAAATTATATATATATATATATATATATATATATATATATATATATATATATATATATATATATATATATATATATATATATATATATATATATATATATATATATATATATATATATATATATATATTTTTACATATATATATATATATATATATATATATATATATATTTCGGCAGCAAAAAAATAAAAACTAAGTCCAGTCGATATTTTATGGGAATTAACGATACATTGATATTGTAATATTAAATCGATTAGTTGTAAATCGATTATTTGTAAAAGATATGGACTCAGTGTTGCCAATTTGGTGCATTTTGCAATAGATCTAGTGCGTTTATTGCTACTTTAGTGCAAAATTTTACTAAACGCGTGTTCTTATTTTTACTGATTTTTTTGAACCGTCTATTGCTTTTTCATCAAATATTAGTATTTTTTTTTTTAATAAAATCTAGTGCCTTCTGATATTTTGAGTTGGCAACACTGTTAACAAAACATCGGATCAGTATTGGTTCAAACTTTATATTCGTCGGTTGTGCTAAATGGAGTTGTCAGCGTAAGTTTAGAAATGAATGTAAGTGATTTGTTTGATATATGCCAAAACGATTGCAGTTTGCTAGCGTTTTTTTAGCATTGTTTTATTTTGTACAACATGTAACAGTAGCAAAGGTATCAATGTACGTTGATTTTAGTCCAAAAACAGTTGTAGAGTGGTTTAACTTTTTCCGTGAGGTATATATATATATATATATATATTCGGAGCATACGAAAGAGTATATATATATATATATATATATATATATTTATAGACTGGTTTAACTTTTTCCGTGAGGTATATATATATATATATATATATAATCTTTCGGCAGCTACTAAACAGTATCAGTAAAAGTTAGAGCTAGTTTTACGGCACAGTGGATCAGTAAAGTTTAGGGCTACTTTTACGGCACAGTGAGTCAACGAGCCCCCTAAAATGGAGTATTTACCCTTTTTAGGGGGCTCGAGCCGATGGGGGACGAAGGGGGGGACGTTTCATACCGGCCGAGAGACCCCGACTCCTGACATCAGGGCGGACTACCCGTGGGTATTCGTTAGTGATATACCCCAAAAAACAATAAATCCCAAAAATGAGTACTTTTGGGACATTTATTCGCAACAATCTATTCGTACTCTATAAATCTCAAAACCATTTGGGACATTTGATTTACTATAAGTATAATATATCATTTAGTATATATATATATATATATATATATATATATATATATATATATATATATATATATATATATATATATATATATATATATATATATATATCAGGGTTCACACTTTCTGGAAAGTCAGGGAAAGTCAGGGAAAAAAAATTGGTCAGGGAAAGTCAGGGAAACGTTTTAAAATATGCTGAAAGTCAGGGAAATTCCAAAAAAATCATGAAAAGTCAGGGAAATTTTAAAATTTCCAAACATATGAAGAATGATCCATGGACCAAGTTACATATTTTTGATATATTTTTTCCTTACTGTATAATTGTGGAATGAGAGATGTATTTGATAAGTGAATGAAAAGGATGGGCGAGGAATGACATTCCATAAATCTACTTCTATCCTGTTTCTTTCTATTTTTAGTTCACTATTACCTACTATTCTTCCTATTCTGTTCGTAGAAGTTGTTCCAAGTTCATCCTTCCGATTGAAGGTGATTGGTATTTGGATGTGTTTAGACTGTATGACTTATGACTTAATCTGTTTATATCTTTTTCTTTTTAGGGAATTATACTTTTTGAGGTGTTTTTTTTTTTTTTGTTTGACGAAGTGATTTTTGATTTTTGTGCAGTTGTAGGTATTTTTTTTTTTTTTTTATAAATAATTTTAAACAAAAAAAACTTAACTTTAACGATCAGTGGTTGGACGTCAAACTGAACTCACAGTTTATTCTGTTCACAGATTTACAATGTCTCATACTTAATATTATGGAAAGATTTCTTAAGTCCAGTAAAATGCCTGCTACAACCAACAACTAAGCTTTTTGCATTAGATTTACATGACAAACTTGAATGCCAGACTGTGCAAATCAAAATGACAGAAAAGATATTAGAAAGATATCCTCTGAAGTACAAGCCTGTCCAATGGCTCTCATCATTGGATCCTAGTATAGTTTTTCATCAGCCAGAACAAGGGAAACAAAGATTTGATTTATTGCTAGAGGCATTGTACACCAATAACCGAATCACAGATTCTGTTGCTGAGAAAGAAAAGCACTATACTCTACTTTGCAGTGAAGCTCATTCTACCTTTGAATTAAAATTCAAAATATTTTGATGGTGATTGTCCTTCTAAGAGACTTTTTGATTTTTTTTTTTTTCTTCTATAGCACCTGAGAATCAATGTTATATGGAATGATAAAAAATAAATAGATTAGATTGATATTTTCGCATGGAAATGCGACAGTGGAAGGAGGGCTTTTATAAATTAAATTTAGTGGAGAATCTGAAAGAACATAGTCTGATTTCTCAAAGAACAGCGCCAATTCTATAAGATCTCATGAAAGTATTCATAAAGTTCCTATCACTCAAAAAATGTTGACAAATGTAAGAGCTGCCCATAGGAGATATGAAGAACATCTCAAAGAGTCAAAACAGAAAGAAAAAGAAGAGAATAAAAATGTTGAAAAAAGAATATTATCCATACAGATCAATAAACTTGAAGAGCAGAGAAAGATGTTAAAACTGAAGGCTTTAACAGAAGAAGCTGCTATAAAATCAAAAATTCAAATGCTTGAGAAGAAAAAGTTAATCTAAATCTCCCCATTTAGAACTTTTGTGATTATCCTAGGCTATTAATGTAAGCTTTTAATTTATTTTCTTTTTGTATAAATAAAACTTTTCTTTTGAAAAAATAAAAAAAGGAGTGCTTTGGACGGCTATGGGTAAGGTATAGGCTTATTACTAAAAAAAAAATATTTTTTTAAATTCATCCATGATGATGAACAATTTCTAAAGTAAGTTTTCAATAATTTAATGTATGAACTGAGTAAATAGGCTGCAATAATAATTAATAGATATTTTATACACCAAAAATAACGAACACGCTGGTCAGGGAAAATTTGCAGATTTGGTCAGGGAAAGTCAGGGAAAGTCAGGGAAATCAAATTCAAAATTTTAGTGTGAACCCTTATATATATATATATATATATATATATATATATATATATATATATATATATATATATATATATATATATATATATATACAGATATATATAATATTATATCGAATTATACGTATTCATATACTGCTAAATATTATTTTATGGGCTAACAAAGTATCGATTTTCGATTTAATCGAACCCAACAAATATCGAAAAACGAAAATTAGTGCTGAAAAGTTAATGCTCACTTTCTTTAATTATGATGTTAATATATATATATATGAGTAAGGAAGTGGGTACAAAACGCGAGCGTTTCACGATAAATGCGAAACGGTTAAACAACGTCTAACCGAACGAAGTACAACCG